>VCRD01001675.1:108153-120453 GCA_006783055.1 Trinorchestia longiramus | reverse complement strand
TATATATATATATATATATATATATTCATCTAACAGCCTTGGAAGAAGAATAATCTGAGGAGTAAACACTAATTCATATAAAATTCTATTTAGCTTTAGGGAAAACACAATTTATTTTCTATCAAGAAATTTTTTTTGTGCTCTATGAAAATTGAACCTTTTTAACATGTTAACGTTCATCAGGTTAAAAAAGCACCAATTCATAAGCCTGAAATATAACAGAAAAAAGTAAAAAGTAAAAAACATCCTGGTTTTTGATAAAATTAAATTAGTCGATTTGACTCCAGAGCTGAGGAATTATAGCACGAGTTTGACATTTACGTATGTTTCGTTTGAATATTGATAGCTCTATTTCAATTTATACTTAAGTTGTGTGACACAAACACATGGTATACACTTATATGGAGCATGTTTCGTTACTAAGTTAATTTTGTTTACTCATGCTTAGGAGCTAAGATTTCTGTATTTGTTTGCTACTTTGATATGCAAAAATGATGTGTCACTTTTTTTTGAAATTTTTAATTGATTGGTTTTTCTTCATATGCGTGGGCAGTTTATTCCAAAGCAATGCACCTGAAATTGAAAGAGCCCTTTGTCCAGCATCGGACGAGCGGAAACTGATGTTGACATCGTGTCGTCGATCAGGTTTCACACCCTTGGTAGTGGGTGGATGGAATTTAACAACGTTAGCAGAACTTTGAGGGCGATATAGAGAGGAAAATACATATTTGACCTTGTGATTGAGTAGTCTTTGTTCTATCGGGGTCCAGTTAAGCTTTTTCATGAGAGGTGTTGCATGATCGTTCTTTCTGAAATTTTCTTTGCATACTACTTTAGCAGCAAAATTCGTACATTTCTGTAGCTCTTTTTGAAGACCTTTAGGTATATCTCCCCAGACCAAGTCACAGTAGTCAAAGCGTGATAACACTAAAGATTGGGTGGCTAATAATCTAGTTTTTTCGTCAAGCATGTTCTTTACTCGGTGAAGAAACATCAATGTACCGTTAATTTTGCTGCATGTTTTCTCCACGTGGGATGTGAAAGACATGTTTTGATCAAACCAGACGCCCAAATTTTTTACTTTTCCCACTGGTTCAATAATGTTATTTCCAAACGTTAGAGTTAAATTCGGGAGCTTCTATATTGTGTTCTTCGAACAAAAAATGGTGCACTGTGTCTTGCTTGCGTTAAGCTTGAGACCATTTTGGTCGTACCATGATTTTACGTGTTTTAAAAGTACTTCAGCATTTGATTTTGTCTGAGGTAGTTTGGCCGGCGCGCTTGTCATTGCAATTTGTACGTCATCTGCGTACATAGAAATTCTCGTGTTTGACGGCATGGATGGAAAATCATTGATGAAAATCGAGAACAGAAGTGGACCGAGAATAGAACCTTACGGAACGCCGAAATCATTTTGTATAGGTGATGAAATAATGTTTTCTAGTCGGAATGCGTGAGAGCGGTTTGCTAGATAGCTCTGAAACCACTGTGTGGCGATTCCTAAGTTATAGCATTTCTGCAGAAGCCGTGTATGTTCAACACTGTCGAAAGCTTTGGAGAGATCAAGCAAAAGCAAGAGAGTAACGTTCTTAGTGTCAATGTCACTGTATATGTCGGTGATGTTAAGCAGCGCATCTTGAGTGCTGGTATGTTTTCGGTAAGCATACTGGTTTGGATGAAGTAAGTTAGATTTGTCCAAATGTGTTGAGAGTTGGTTAGATATTACTTTTTCTAGTATTTTGGATACGACTGGTAAAAGGCTAATTGGCCTGTAATTTGATGCAGTATTGATGTCACCTGCTTTAAGCAGCGGTTTGATTATGGAATGTTTCCACTGATCCGGGAATTTGTTTGTCGCAATAGAAGTATTGATTATCAAATGAAGCAATGGTGCTGTAAAATTGAAACTGTCTTTGATGTATTGGACGCTTATGTTGTCATGTCCAACTGCCTTTGTATTCTTCAACGAATATAAGATTCTGCATATTTCCTGTAGACTAACTGGATTTGGTTTCCATGTGCTAATTGTATTTAGTAATTGAGCGGGATTAAGGCCAACATCAACAGGTTTATGTGTAGTAAATTTGGATACTTCGTCGAAGATTTTTGCTCCGACTTCAGAGAAGAAAGTATTGAAAATTAGTGGCTGTTTCCAATGGATTTTCGAATTTCTTCTTTTCTTTTATCTTTTTATGTCTTTGTACTGTGCTATTTCTTTGATGATTTCCCAGGTTCGTTTTGGATTTTTCTTTGCTGTTTGTAGTTCCTTTTGGAAGCTCTGTCGTTTTGTTTCGTTAATTTTTTTGCAGAGAGCCATTGCATGATGTTTATAACGGTCTCGTTGAGAGTTGTTCAATTTGTTACATTTAAATTCGTATAAGTAATTTTTTTTCACTTTGCACAATTGTTTTATTTCATCCGTTACCCAGGCGGTATGCTTTAGTTTATCTCTCCTTGTGGTGTATGGTGCACATTCGTTTAAGGCTCCTAAGAAATTCTCATTGAAAATTGAGACTTGACTGTCAACATCACCAGTGAGTTCCATACCTTGAAATTCATTCCTCCTATCCCATAGTTTTTCCTGGAATGGTTATGGTGTGTATAGAGTCTTCATACGGTAGGTAATTAAGCAGGATTTCGGTTTCTCTTTTGCTACATTAATTAAACATTCTACCGTGTGATGGTCGGATACTGAAGGTGATATTTCAGTGCTGATTATTGCTCTAGGATTACTAGTAATTGCTAGGTCTAATAGAGTTTTGAAAGTTTTTGTGATGCGAGTTGGTTCTTGGACCATTTGTGATAGATTAATTCTTTTTAGCAATTTGGTTAGCGTATTACTTTTATTAGTCAGGTCTACGTTGAAATCGCCCAAAGCATAGAAGAATTTTTTGGTTTATGAAATTGTTTTAAGAGTTTTCTGAATAAGCTTTAAAGATGATTGCAAAGCAGCAGATGGGTGTCTGTAGACGGTGCCAATAATGAAAGATTTGTACTTTTTTACCTGCACGTTAAGCCATACCATTTCTATACCCTCACACATTTCTTTTTCCAAAATCTGTGATGTTGTGTAGACTTGTTTGATGTAAATGCAAGATCTGCTACCTCTATTGTTTTTTTGCCATCGTTTCGGTAAAGTGAATAGGCTGGTATATTAAAGTGTGAGCTTTGAATTTTGGGATCAAACCACGTCTCAGATACGCATAAAATCTGACGGTTGGGCAATAATTGGGTGTACTTCAGTGATCAACAGCACCAGCGTTTCAGGCGTCGACAACAGGAGGGAGGAGTCAGGATCTGGCTATGCATCATCAAAACTTTTTGGTCTTATCAGAGTACCCGAAGGAGTAAAGGAATATTTACTGCCTATTCAAATTTCTTGAAAGTATCTTGGGTGCTTTAGTTAGATGGCATGCCTCTGTCGCTACTACGGGATTACGCTTTCATGCATGACAACATTCCCTCACACTCTGCTAATTTCACCCAAGCATTCTTCACTTCTCAGGGCAAACAAGAGGAAATTGATGATCTGACCACCATCTTCCTCTGATTTAAGTTCGATTTACAACTCTTGGGTCATCCCCAAACGTTTACATACACCGATGGACGTCAATTTGTGTCGAAAATGGTCGTATCGGAAGCCATCAATACTGCAGCAAAGGCAAACCCACGTACCGCTATGAAGAAATTGACTGATTTCATTAGCACGATAGTTTTTAATGTAATAAAACTTCATGACACTTATGTGGATAAATGATGAAGTTGTTGAATATATGTACCCTGTGATTGCAACTATTTGCTAAATGTACTTTGAGTTGATCCTTATTTTGAATGCTTATTCCATATTTTCACCAAAAAGGTAAACTTTTAACTGTTTTCAGTGAAAAGCCAATACCGCCGGTCTGTCAAAACTAAATGATTTCAATAACATTGTTTTCCTCATATACCAAGTTTTGCTTAAAACATAACTTTACCAGACGGTGTTGTCATGACGTGCTAGATTTCCTGTGAATAATTTTTAGAAATTCTTTTACACAAAGTTCGGACGTCGTCATTGTGATTAGCAAGCTATTATCGCTAGTTGCAGTGTATATTAACTTGAATATGTATCAATTTCATACGTAAATATACATACATTAACTTTATATACACATAAATATAACAGTTTTATACATACATATATTCATTTGCTTGATATACACACAAATTTCATTTTTACAAGTACTTTATGTATAAAAATATATCAACTTTTAGAGTAACAATTATCTGCTCACGCACTGCTAATGACGACAGCTTTTTGAAGTCATCTGCCCCATTTTAAAAATAAAAAATTACTTTGGTGAATGCATAAATAAAAAAGAAAAACATTTTCAAATGATCTTTACAGTTTACAGTTCCATGAACATAAATATATACTGCAGGTATACATTTACACGTATTACATGTACTATACATACATACATTTATGAGTATCGATCCACACAAAGTTTAAAATATTGACTTCAAAAATAAACGATCACCCTAGTAACTAAATGATCATATTTAAAAAGATTGGCAGAAATTAACTTCAATTTCTGTGCATTCAAGTTAGGTTAATCCTGGAACGACGGATAAAAATAAGCAGCATCGGAGACTAGGTGTGGCTTTGAGGCCCAGCCACTTCTCAATTATTTTATTAGTTCAATTATGTTAATGAACTATGCCTTTTATTAAAGTCATAGAGTTTCATTCTCTAAAAGATATTTAATAACAATTTACGGGCATGTTAATTTTAACACTGGGCCTCTCAGGCTCACTTCGTCGAACCCTTACGCACGCCAGTCCAGAATGTGGACTTGGTGGCTATCTTGACGCAAGCTGGTAATCTTTTGCAATATTTGGGCAGCCTTTTATTGTTATGACTCCGGTCGTAACACTCCAGAGCGGCAATAATTATTTATAGCTAGATAATAAACGTTAAGACAATAATTGATGACATTTATTACAAGATAATAAATATAGGGTACAATAAATGGCTTTCCAGTACGTGTCTTATGACGTAGGGAGATTACGTAGACTAGTATGCTAGCATTCAGTCTCGATTAATTATTTATATGAATTAGGCAATTTTTGGGGGTGGGTTTAAAAATATTTCAGTGATGCTAGATATTGTTTCAGGATAGGAAAATTGACCTAAAATAATCAGGGTATCGTGAAAATTGTTGTTTTGTAAGTTCTTAGGGATATTTTTGCGTTTTTTTATAATTTCGAACACAATTTTCTGCTTATCAAAACATAAATATATTTTGGATCAAGTTAATATCGCGGATTTTTGGAAAGAATGTAACGAATGTTACGTCTAAAAAATACTGTTTATTAAAACAATGCGTAAAAACTTGGGGTGGTCGAATACCCACTAAATATATTATATACTCATCAACTACTATCCTAATGCCTCAAACTTGCTCGAAATACTGTCACATATTACGGAAATATCTCAAATCTTTCACACGCACTTTCAAGTTACTTAGCTAATACTGTTCTACCATTCCCTTAAGACTTTTCTAATAATTCCAATACTCTCTATTCGTGATTGCATCTGAAAACCTGAATGGTTGCAAAAAATTCTAAATATTTGATCGTATTCTTGTATTCATCAAACAGTAAGTGGAATCTGAAGACAATCAAAATACAGGAGTATTTTGTTAACGACCACAATCCGTTCCTGAAAGCTGGTCGTTTACTGAAACGTTCGTTAACCGAACCAATTTTTCCCATAAAAAACAACAGAAATAGAAATAATTGGTTCTCATCCCCATTTGATTCGCTACTATCAATAACATATAACCTAGAGGTATGTTTTTATATGAGAAATGCAGTGTAAAACTACTTTACCAGGAGTTTTCTTTAATAAATTATAGATTTGCAGCACCTTCTTACAAATTGAAGCTTCACTGACGCTAGCACCTTGTATCTGTTTCTCATTTATGGACACAAGAAGCAGCTTTTCTATTTCCTTAATTACCTGAGGCCTTTGTTTAGTTAAAGTACTCACTCCTTGAGCAACACTAGTTCCTTTGATTTGTTCCTTATTCTTTAAAATGGTCGAGATTGTTGACTATGACATGTTGTATTCTGCCGCGAGATCAGATCCACGCACTCCATTTTCATGCTTAGAAATAATTGCTATCTCTATCTCAATTGTTGCTCTTTCCTTTCCATCACACTACTACTCTCGCTTTTCACCTTCTTTGGGGACGTGTTTGAGGGCTATATTATGCAAATAAAGCATTAAAATAAGACAAAAACACTGATTCGACTCGAACAAAACAGGCAACGTCCAACCGCAACAACGTCTGGAGCGCGACTAAGGTTGGGATACCACGTAGGTTCTTTGTTTTGCTGTTCGTTACCCGAAAATTTGTTCGTTATCCGGGGCAAATTTTTAGTGAAATTTTGGGCGTTAACCGATTTTTTCGTTATCCAAGGCGTTCGTTATCCGAGGTACTGTACTTGATTATAGCTAAATTACTAATTACTCTAAATACTTGATAGTACCTAAATATTCTTCAAATACTTGATGATATCTAAATCCTCCCCATATTATTTGGAGTATCCATATGGCCATCAATTACTTGATGGTATCCGAATATTCTCTAAAAATGGCCGTCTCGAGCATGTGGAACCAGACCGTACATAAATTCATTTCAAGGTCCAAAATACAGAGTGTGGCAACATAACTTCCTTTTCCAGAGGGAGTTTCTTTCAAAAAAGGAAGTTATGTTGCCGCAACCTGTACTTCGGAAAGTCAATTTAGGGCTCGCGTCTGTTTTGCATTATTCCTATCATAGGAATGTCAACAATTCATCCCTGCCACGTCTAACTTCAGCCTAACCTAACCTAAATATTTGTTCATTTCTGTTGATGCTCTTCGATTGTACTTTAACACGTTTGTTGCGATTGCCTAGCTGGTGCAAATCTTTACTTTGTACATACAGTCACTAGAAAGCTTTGAAAAAATTACAGAACCTAACCTGAGTGACCCACCGGTGGGTCGCATCACAACAAACGTGTTAATACACAGTAGTTTCACCTCAAAACATGGTAACTGTACCTCAATACGCGGCAATTAGCCTCAACACACGGTAATTAGCAGTATGCAGCATGTAATGCAACAAAACAATGAGTGCCCAATGCTTCACATGCACACATGTTATGCATCCCATGGTGTCAATTAGAACATTAGACCTGGAAAATTCTCTCCTTTTATAATAGGGATCAAATTTAGAGAACTAATGACGCCGAATTCGAGTAGGGGAACATCGGAGACCATTTATTGACTGAATACATGCCGCTCTTATTACACATACCATTTTGGGTATGCTATGTTTTGGTATGGTATGCTCTGTTATGGTATGGTTTGCTATGGTATGCTATGATATGCAATGGTATGCTATGGTATGCTATGTTATGTATGGTATGCTATGGTATGCTATTGTATGCTATGGTATGCTATGTTATGGTATGGTATGCTCTGTTATGGTATGGTATGCTATGGTATGCTATGGTATGCTATTGTATGCTATTGTATGGTATTGTATGCTATGGTATGCTATGGTATGCTATTGTATGTTATGCTTATCTATGCTATGCTATGTGATACAATGATTAATTTTGCATTGTACAAATATTGTAGAACGAATAATATTTAATAAGTAATATTTCAGTATTAATAATATCTTGGGAATAATATTGTAGCATTAATAACACCTTGTTGATGAGCTAAAATGACAGCTCTGAAATAACGATGTTCCTCAATAAAAAGATGGCTATTTATTATTCCAGAATAATACGACTTGGAGGTGTAGTTAGCTGGTTGAGGGGGAATTGAGAGTAAATTGAGAAGGAAGTGAGTGGAAATTGAAAGGTAATTGAGAAGAAATGATAATGAAGCAACTAAATTATTGGTGACATATTGAAAATCTTCCTCACAGCTTACATTTGAAACATTTAAGAGTAGACGAGTTTCTTATTATCATTAATCAGAATAAAAAATGATTACGTCATTCTGCAAAATGAATGCAACCCTTTAAAATGAATGAAACTGTAGAAAATGAATGAAACTCTGGAAAATGAATGAAAATCTATAAAACGAATGAAAATGTGTAATTTGAATGAAACGCTATGAAATGAATGAAACTTTGGAAAATGAATGAAACTCTGAAAAATGTGAAACCTTGAAAAATGTATGAAAGGTGCTCAGCCTCACAAGCTCCTTTCTTACAATGATGTTCATTAGAAGTAGTGGCTTTTTAGCGTAACTTTCTTCTTAATAGTTTGCAGGTCCAATCATAAAAGAGCAAATAATTACGAAGCTCCGGAGTCTCGCAATGACTTCTCCTCTGCTTCCTCAGCAAAATTTTCCGGCAAATATTTGCTTGCGAAGTTCCATGAATTTTTGATGGGACCGTCAGAGTTAGACTGGGCAGGGGGAGAGGCTCAGGCCAGTGCCTTGTGGGTGTTGCTTCAAGACAGCCAGACATTAACTTGAATTCAGGAAACCATTTCATTGAAATCCACTTTAATGGTTGCAGAAGTTTTTGAGGAATTAAAAGTAACAATTTGAGAAAGATGTAAGTGTGTGTCCAGATACAGCGGCTGTAGTTATATGACAAATTTACGTTCTATAAAAATGAAGGTTCGTATAAACTGTTGGTGATGGCTTCATGTATCTTCAGGTCTTATGGAGAAGCAGACAACAGCTAAAAACTCGTTAATGAAATTCAAATTATATTGATGAAGAACACATTCGTTGTATCACATGGAAATTTCTACAACATGGTAGAAAACTTCAAGTACCTAATAATTATTAAGGCGCGTTACAACCACAGCTGTAGCACCCTGAAAGTGTAAGTTAAATTATTTTACATGAGTCGTTGCGTGCCTCAAGGGCGAAGATACAAAAAACAAGTTTCGAGTAATCGCCGTGCTAGTTTGCAAAATGGAAATTCCCATAAAATAATTATCTATGCACACACAAATGTACTCTTGGTCTCACTTTGTAGGTTAACTAATGTAACAAAACTTTGTTATAAAATTTCAGGACCATAAAAAATGTTTTTTTAGCCGATGGCGTCTTCGCCCTTGTGACACAGAATGGCTCGTGTACGTATATTATCCTCTACAAGTTCATCTTTTTATTTTCTAATAAACCTAGATGATCTCGTTACATTTCTGTATCAGCTCTTGCTGCCCTTTTCATAGAACATTTTTCTTCCTCTTCATTACCTCACCAGTCTCTATTCTTACTTCCATATTCTGTAATCATTTTTTCTATTCATTTCTCTTCCATCTATATTTCTTCTTTCTTCATATTTTATTCCTAGTTCATTGCTTCCCATTAACAATTTCCACAAAGAAGAGAAACACTGACTTCAACACTCTCTTTAGATATCCTTCTTTTTTCAGTTCCTGCCTTCACGTTTTTCTGACCCTTGTTTATATTTGGACCCTCTTTTTCTCACTCATGTTTCCCTTCGAAGAAGTCTATTTGTTTCCAGATATCCAGACTGTAACTTCAATTAAATGTACACTCCTACTCCATTTCAATCATAGCTTATTCTAAAAGGCTATTCCTCTCCCCATTCCCACCGACACACCTGCTCCCATTCCTATTCCAGTCATCTGGATCTCGATTCCAGCTGTGAAGAGAACTGATGATGCGTGAGGATGCTGCTATCACTACCCCAGTAACGGTGCTCTGTATTCCGATCACGTTACTCGCTTCTGATGCATAGCCTGCGTTTGTTCCAAGTTAGACATAGTTAATTGGTATCGCAAGAGTTGGTCTAATTCAGCGGCGTCTCATTAGTGGGAACTCATTAGCCTAGACCTGCGCTTCCCATTAAATACAATCACGGCCTTGCTTTCACTAATGAGGAGCCAGTATCGCTAACTGTGGGTGCTATACAAGTACTGTAGTTTACACGTGTATCAGAGCTGTGACGTCATAAGTGTTGTACTGTGATATCTACTGTACAAATACTGTAATCCATTAGCCTCCAACGTAAACTACTGTAAAACCGGAAAGATTCATTATACCTAAAAACAATACATACTATTAACATATATTCTAAAAATGAATTCATGTTGCTCCTCTGCTTTAATTCTATTAACACTAACTAGTAACACAATATCATATACAAATATCTATATAATACACATAAAATAGGCAACATATGATCCTAAGTATATATCCATTATATTATATAGAAATAAAACAAACGAAATCTGCGTATAATCTTTATTAGAGAGAACACAGTATCACACAGAGTGCACACACAGTACTATACGAGTCAACTTCCATTGTACATGTACAGTGTGCGTGTACAGCATACATGTACAGTGTACATGAACAGTTTGCATGTACAGCGTGCGTGTACAGCGAACATGTACAGTGTACATGAACAGTTTGCATGTACAGTGTGCGTGTACAGCATACATGTACAGTGTACATGAACAGTTTGCATGTACAGCGTGCGTGTACAGTGTACATGAACAGTTTGCATGTACAGCGTGCGTGTACAGTGTACATGTACAGTGTACATGAACAGTTTGCATGTACAGCGTACATGTACAGTATGCATACATGAGGTACGCGGTAGTGAAAAAAAATGTTGCAAACTTAACGCTGTTATTTTAGCAAAGCTCAAATTAATTTTAAGGTCACATACTAAGTTATTAACACGATGCCTTACAAAGAAAGCTTTCAATAGACTATTATAAAAATACAGGAATTATGAAATAAAACTGTTTAAAAAGGGAAAATCAGTACGAAAACTTTTACCCGTTCTGAGTTACATTAGCAACAATAGGGAATTAACGTCATACAGGGTGTCCCACAAAAAAGAGGCCCGAAATTTTAATTTATATAACTTTAAATCTATTGCATATAATTTGGTTCTGTAAAAATATGTTTTTGAATGCTGCTTTTGTCTAACAATGTTAGAAATTTCATTTAATTATCTCTCATGGTATTCGTACAGTAGCAATTTCACACTGCCTACGGAAAAGCCTTTTTGCGCGAGGGTAAAAGAGCTTAAAATTAGATTTTAGATAACATTTATTTTATTATAACAAGTAAAATTTAATCCTTTTAATTCATTTATAGTAAAATGATTCGATGATAAAAAATAAATATTTGGAATTATTTCTCTAAGGCCCATTTCCTTCCACGTGTCTTCCATTCCTATCAAAGCATAATTGAGCTCTCGATCTCATTGCTTTCATGGCTCTCTTGATCATTACTGGATTATTTTTGAGCAAATTTACTTCATGCTTTATTTTTTCACGCAACTGGTTTATGTTTTCCGGAGGCCTGCAGTAGACTTTATTCTTCAAATATCCCCATAGAAAATAGTCGCTGGGAGTTAAATCCGGGGATCTGGGTGGCCATTCAATATCATGACTCAATGCTACAATGCGGGTGCCAAAAAGCTCTCTTAACCGTTCTTAACTTTAAAGCTATTGCATGTAATTCGGATCTGTAAAAAATATTTTGTTTATAAACTTACATGTATCAGTGCTACAACTGTCATGACAGACTGTAACTATGAAAATGGGAGCATTAATGTAAACTGTCCGTAGCTAAGTGATATCAAATAACCACTTTGATATAACCCTTCATCATGCAGCTAACAACGGAGCAACGAGTGTTTGTCGTAACAGCCTACGTTCAAACTGGAAGTATTAAACAAGTACAACATTTATTTGCAGAATGCTTTTCAGACAGACGTTCGCCATGCAAGTCTGTAATTCAGAATAATGTCAGGAAATACCAAAAAAAAGGTACTTGCTTGAATCTTAACAAAGGCTGTTCCGGTAGAAGAAAAACTGTGAGAACTGAAGAAAACACTGAAATGGTTCGGACGGTAATTCAAGAAAACGAAACCGTATCATGCAGAAAAAATAACTCGCAGTTGTCAAAATCATCATTTAACCGAATTGTTAAAAGAGATTTGAAATGGTATCCATACAAGATGCATTTAAGACACCAACTCACTGACAATGATTATGTTCGTCGTGAAAATTTCGTTAGATGGTTTCTTCGCAAACCTGATCGATTTATTGATAACATTTTTGTTGGCGATGAGGCAGCTTTTTTCATGAATGACGAAGTTAATAATAACAATGCCAGGAAGTATGCGCCACAAAACAACCCACCGGAATGGAACTTTGAAAAAAGTATTTGTCAGGTTAAACTGAGTCTTTGGATTGGTTTATGCGGAAATGGCTCTCTCGTTGGCCCATTGTTTTATGATA
>VCRD01001675.1:74260-107858 GCA_006783055.1 Trinorchestia longiramus | reverse complement strand
GAAATAATCAAGAGAGCCATGAGATCGAGAGCTCAATTATGCTTTGATAGGAATGGAAGACACGTGGAAGGAAATGGGCCTTAGACAAATAATTCCAAATATTTATTTTTTATCATCGAATTATTTTACTATCAATGAATTAAAAGGATTAAATCATATTTGTTATAATAAAATAAATGTTATCTGAAATCTAATTTTAAGCTCTTTTACCCTTGCGCAAAAAGGCTTTTATGTAGGCAGTGTGAAATTGCTACTGTACGAATATCATGAAAGATAATTAAATGAAATTTCTAACATTGATAGACAAAAGCTGTATTCAAAAAAATATTTTTACAGAACCGAATTATATGCAATAGATTTAAAGTTATATAAATTGAAATTTCGGGCCTCTTTTTTGTGGGACACCCTGTATATTACCTTTGCTTTCATATTTCTCCTTTTTTACCGATATTTTTTTTCGTAATAGAAATTCCGTCATTTTTCACACAGCGCAGCAAGTAACCTTTTAACTAAAAATGATTTACTTCTTTCCCATCTTCCACATTGTAGCATTTAACAAGACTGCGTGTTTTTCAGTTAATTTTTACTCTGTTCTGCAACACCAATTTTGACGTGCAAGCCCAGAACTCAAATTTATATAAAACATGCCCTGTAATTTTCACACTTTATTTCCGATTCTACGTCTAACTTACTGATGTAATTGGAACGCAATTAACGTGGCACATGAGTTAACTAACAGTGAAAATTTCCTAGTAAAATAAAAATAATAATAAAAAAGAGTTCAGAGTCGACGATGAGAAAACAGCGGTTAAAGTTTTGAACTTATATTTCGTGTCGGTGTATTTCTGCAGCGACTGTGGAACTTCATAAATCTTTCCTGCGAGACATACGACGAAGTGAAATATAACGAAGACACAAACAAAAAGTTCGAGCATTACTCATAAAAATGCCAAAGTTTGGGAAAAATTTTCACGAAAATGTTATGAAGAGCTGACGAGTGATTTTTCTGGGCCGAATTTTCTGGTTTAAACCGAAAATACAAGACAGCGTATTAGACATACAAATTGTTCTTCTGGACGCAAGGCAGCGCCGAGATACATAAAGTGAAAGCTCATTCTTTGGCTCGAAGGAATTGAAATAAAAGAAGAAAAATTGTAGACTTTAGAGAAACTGTTTCAGGGGAAACGAAAAGAGCGAAGCATATTCGCATCCAAATGTTCCCCCTCACTGCGCTTGACTACCTCGGTGTTGATTGGAGGACAGGAAGACAGAAGGACGGGCAGACAAGCGGGCTGGCAGACGGGAGGGCAGGCAGACAGGAGAACAGGCAGACAGGAGGGCGGGCAGACAGGAGAACAGGCAGACAGGAGGACAGGCAGACAGGAGAGCAGGCAGACGGGAGGGTAGGTAAACAGGAGGACGGGTAGACAGGCGGGCGGGCAGACAGGAGGGGAGGCAGACAAGAAGGCAAGCAGACAGGAGGGAAAGCAGACAGGAGGGCAGACAGACAGCAGGGCAGGTAGACAAGAGGACAGGGAGACACGAGGGCTGGTAGACAGGAGGGCAGACAGACAGGAAGACCAACCACAAGCCCACCCTGGACCAACCACAGGCCCACCCTGGACCAGCCACAGGCCCACCCTGAACCAGGGGTAGAAATGATGACAGCGATGCTCTATGCAGTGAGTCAAAGCGTCTCCCATTCATCAACGTCTCATTGACAATAATTAACGGTGATTTATGGAAACGTATGATTACGTACCACGGAAACAGCGATTGACGGAAACAGACGGTAAGCTACGATAATTTGTGAAAATAATTCCTGAATTCTACAATCTCAGTTAAGAAATGTGTTTTCAGGAGCTTGAACTCATCCCCTAGAACAAAAAAACTGAAAGAACATCTAATCTAGACCTACACTATCTCAACAGTATTGACGATGTTACCCTAGATGGGCTTTTTTGCCTACAAAAACGTGTTAATTAGAAATAACAAAAAATAATAGTGAGAAACTTCACGACATTCCAGGCTTTACACTTCTTTCCAGTTAAAATTGCTGGGATGTAGAACCATTTGGTCAAAAATATCGTGTTTACTGGTAGTGTAAACACATTGAAAAATCGTCTTGACAAATATTAGATGAGAAGCCCGCCAATATTATAAAGTACAGATTCAATGCGTGAAAAAACTCCAGTATAATTTTAGACGGCATGGGACTTGGGTAGCAGCCCAAGAATGGACCAAACGGCTCGTTTTCTTGCTATATTCAACTCTAACTGCCCGGTAATAGACGATAATATACGCTAACATAGTGATTTTAGTTAGTCCGGTGCTACGGTTAGACTGAACATAATTAACCTGAGTGAGTCAGTGCAAATCTTTCAGTGTTCGAGTAATATATGGAAACCGTCTCTCGTAAAGATTAAGTTGACATTCATGACTTAATTACGAGTACATTAACGAGGTATTAAATGACCCTGGAGAGCGATGAGGTCTGCAAGCACTGCTGCTTTTGCTTCTGATGCGTTAAATGTTTGTCTATAATTGGCTTAAGAGTTGTTTGAATAGGATCTTGCTGAAATTATTTGCATGGAAATAAGAAACGTGTGTTAATTTTAGAGCAAAATTGTACTCAAGGAACGCAAGAGATGTGTGTTACGCTACAATATCTCAGAAAATTCCCAAAAATTCTCAACAAACAAATTGAGTAAAAGTGTATGTTTGGTTCTGTAATATTACACAACTCTTACAAGTTTTTCCCTACCTAACCAATCAATTGGGTTCCACTTCGAGTTCACTAAAATTCAAAACTAAAAACCAAACCTTTCACAAAGTGTTTTGCTTGTTCAGGCAACATTCTCTTTGATGTTTTAACTCCTTCACCGTATTGCCGCAGCTCGGAGAACTGTGACATCAAAAAAATGTTGCACTTGGGGAAAAAGGTTATCAAAGTTCTCAACGTGGTGAAATACTTGTACCAATGAAACTATAACGTAGAAAATAAAGTTTTGTTCACTTTGAGGTTATTCCCTTCATCAAGTACATTTCTACATGGCAAAATTATCTCGATTGCTATACAGATCTCCTGTATAATTTTGAGGCAGAAAATCAGAAGTTAACGGGATTTTCACCAGTAAAACCCAGAAAATACTAATGTACACATGACTTTAGGACAGTAGTGCTGCAGCATAGGTACTGCAACATGAACACTGCAGCAAGTAGTTAGCAATAAATAGATTTAGCATTTAATTATACCGATGCTCGGGAAAATTTTATTATGATGTACGCAATAATTTAATAAATTCACTGCAAAGAAAAATTAAAGGACACTGAGAGATTGAATTTTCTGGAGACCAGAACATTTTCCTAAAGATGATCAGTAACTTTGATGGCAATAATTTTTTCTTCAAATTTTACGTAATAATATTGATAACGAGACACTATTTAGCACTATCAGCCTTCACGCAGAACAAACCCTTCAAAATCATTTTGCTAGAAAATAACGTTTCCTACGATGAAATTTTTGCAGTGCATGGCTGTGAGAAAAATAATCAAAAATAACAGTTACAAACCAAACATTGGTACAAAAATAAACATTCGAAGTTCCATGACTTGGGATGCACGCAAACAAGAATTATTACCCGAGAAGATGCCCAGTCGCGCTCTACATTAGAGGGAAGTATTTTTAGGTCCGTTGTCGCCGGTCATTTGCATATGAAGAACGTAAACGAAAGTCAAAAGAAGTCAACAGCGACGCCTAGATTTGTGATAGAGGAACTGACTCGGAGACTTGACACCCAGCGTCCAAGTAGAAAAACATGACAAGAAATTAACTAGAAGTAATGCAAAAGTGAATCTAATAACAACTAAACTAAATGATTCCCGTGAAAATTCCATGGTGCAAGAGTGATAAAATTAAGGATTTCTCGATCCATAATTGCGTTATAAGTTTGATTACATTTGAATAATTTGAAATTATTCCATAGACAAATATATTAAAGATTTACGACGAATTATTGTGTTTTAAATGATTATTTTTTTATAAATATACAGAAATTATATTCTATTTCTTATCTACCTATAACAAGGCCTAGATAGTGCCAGTGCAAATTCCACGGCTTAAAAGCGATAAAAATAAGAATAAATGATATACAATCTTTTTTTTTTAGTTTTACCAGTGGTGCTATGAGAACCTGAATATTTTTCATGAAAATATACAAAACTTCCATTCTGTATCTTATCTACCGATAATACGGCCGTCGAAATTTCACGGCTTAAATATGATCAAATTAAGGATCTATGAAATGAAACACATTTTCACTTTAACATATAAATTGATTAAATGTATATATTTAATTGAGTAGCGGAAAAAAACAGAGTAGTTATTTACTTTAGATTCCCATTTCAGTTCAATAATTTTTTTCAGTAATAGATTGGAAGTAATAGCACGGACACACAGATAGAAAGAGCTGGAGAGACCCTCTAGTATATAATATGAGTCGAACGTTAATTATCGATACAACTTGATAGTTCTCATGAAAATTACGCGGTTTAGATTTAACTAATTTGAAATTATTTTAAAGACGAATGTACAGGGTGTTCCAGAAGTAACTGACCCTTTTGATTTGCTAATAAACCGAAAACTATTAACGCTAGGATATTTAAACTTGTTTTATTCGAGAGAAAATCCTTTTTATGGCACAATAGGATTTTTGGTATCCTATTTACGAACCAGCTTGACATTTGAGTTTTGCTTCATTGCAAACCCTTAATTTTCACCATGTCTCCATACAGAAAAAAAGAAAGAATAAGAATTTTGCAAATCTACATACGGACAATGTCAACAACAGAAGTGCAACATGATTACAGAAATTATTTCAGAACAACAACCAGTCCTTCGAAGAACACAATTAAATCGGTGTATCGAAAATTTACGGACACTGGAAATGTTAATGATAAACAACGATCTGGAAGATTAAAATCAACTCGAAATGAAGCTGTAATCGAGCGAGTTTCTGCAAGTGTTACAGATAATCCTAAAGCCTCCATCAGAAAACGTTCAATTCAATTATCCATTTCCAAAATTAAATTAACCCAACAGTTATTGCCTAATGATTATCACAGTCGTGTTAATTATTCCGAATCTTCCAGATCGTTGTTTATCATTAACAATACACCCTGTATTACAGATTTACGAGAAATTATTGAGTTTTAAATGAATATTTTTTATGATAGTATACAGAATTCTCATTCTTTATTTTATCTGCCGATAACATGGTCGTGTAAGAGAAAAAGGCTACTGACGGAAAAAGAGTGTATTTTATAGTAATCCAGTGCTTTTCGTATCGACAATACAATGCTTATAATACTCGTACATCTATACCTGTTCTGATTTCAGTTCAATATTTTTTTTAGTAATAAATAGGAAAAGAAGGAATAGACACACGCAGATTAAGAGAGAGAAAGAGAGATAGAGATACACTGTGTCTAATGTAGAAAAATTGGCTCCATGATAAGGAAGAATTCATTCAAAATTAACGATCTGTTACTTAAAAATTATTTGAAAATTGATAACATACTTCTGTCAACATTTCTGTGACTTTTTTTAATCAATAAATAGAAAATTACTAATAAATTAATAAAAACATAGATATAACCGAGACATCAACTACTCCATATCAAACCAGAATTTAGTTGTGAAATACTCGTAATTGTCAGTTTATTTGAATGATAAAAAAAACCTCTGCAGCATCCTGCTGTCAATACAGCAGCTCTACAGCATCCTGCTGTCAATCATGTAGCTCTGCAGCATCCTGCTGTCAATCATGTAGCTCTACAGCATCCTGTTGTCAATCATGTAGCTCTGCAGCATCCTGCTGTCAATCATGTAGCTCTGCAGCATCCTGCTGTCAATCATGTAGCTCTGCAGCATCCTGCTGTCAATCATGTAGCTCTGCAGCATCCTGCTGTCAATCATGTAGCTCTGCAGCATCCTGCTGTCAATCATGTGGGTCTGCAGCATCCTGCTGTCAGAACTAAAACAATGAATGCGATATCCTGATATGACAAGTAAACATTAATTTAAAAACATTAGGTGAACATTACTATTGAGAACATTTATTTTAAGAACATTTATTTTGAAAACAACAATTATGAGAACATTCATTTTGAAAACATTAATTTAGTGAACATTTTAATGATTATGAAATTATTGAACGTCAATTGAGCAAATTTTTCGTCACTTTTCAATTACTTTTTAAGGGATCAGTTATTCATAAGTGATTATCAACTAAATCAATTTATCATTATAGGAAATCAATTCTATACATTGGATCAATTTTATATGAGTGATAGCTCATTCATAAATCAACATTTATTTATAACTGATAATTGATTAATGAGTGATCAATTGTACAGTAACTACTTAAAGATCAATTATTAATTAGGTATCAACAACGCTGTCCTAATTTCCGTGCCTCTGCGTCTTGTCAGTAACAAAGAAATGCGAGCGATTTTTCTTTTTTGTCTCTGTGGTTGTGTTAGTCCTGCCCCCCGTCTCATCCTAGGTACGATGGACATCTGCTGGACATTCAAGCAATGGATATCAGCTGGATATTCAAGCAGTAGATATCAGCTGGACATTGAAGCAGTGGATATCAGCTGGATATTCAAGCAATGGATATGAGGAATATTTCCATTGTCTTGGGGTGGAAGATGAAGTGTGGAGTCTGGGGCTGCCTTTTTGTACATGATTTATTTTCTGCAAATTGGAATTTTCTGTTCGTTTTCGACGTGCAGGAAAGATCATGATATTGTAAGGAATATAGAAGGTGCAACGTTCCACCGAACAGGTTAAGTAACACAGATATGTGTAGAAGAAATGATGAAATGGTTTTCAAACACATACTATCTTCAATTCAACAAACAGACAATCTTGCTTTGTTTCACAAGGTATTTTATTGCCTATTGACTCCATTTCATTAATCTATGCATACATTGTTTAAATCAATCCGGGTTTACTAGCCTGAATCTTAAAGTAACAATAGGAATTTCCTTTTTCCAAATAACACCTAAAAAGGCCAATATATTTCTACCAATCTGCTCTTAAAAAATATCAAAATCCATCCCGTGGAAATCTATGGGTAAAAGTACCAACACTGACTCTGTTTCACGAACATGAGCCAAAAAACACAACCACAATTCGTTAGCAAAGCTGTTTACTGAATTAGCAATCGCAATGCTGTTGTCACCTTCCATTACAATTGCCACCTTCCATTGCAATTGCCACCTTCCATTGTAATTGCCACCTTCCCTTGCAATTGCCACCTTCCATTGCAATTGCCACCTTCCATTGCAATTGCCACCTTCGCTTGCACCAAGCGCACCTTCTACCACAAATTTCCCAGTTCGTCTTGGAAGACGGTTCCCGAGTGCAATTTGGGTTTCTAGCTTTTAGTGCTGGTGATTCTATGAGGAATAAAATGCCCTTAGATATCGGGTTTTTTCAGTTTAAAAACTAATGTTCGTTTTTCTAGTTTTTTAATTTGTAAAGTTTTTCTTTTTGAAATGTTTAGTTGGGTACTGAAAGTTTGTGAGATTTGGGAGTGCGTGTGTACGTCTGTTGATTTGTGTAGCCCGGATGTATGTAAATAATTTTTATTCTTATTCACATTAAATCATAATAATGATCAACGCTATACAAGAAAACGCCAAGTGTCTCATACAGCTATCTATAAGAATACAGCTATCTATAATATTAGGGATACCACTGTCTGGAATATTTAGAATACAACTATCAATAAGATTTTGAATACAACTATCATAATATTTGGAATATGACTGTCTGAAATATTTGAAATACAAGTATCTCTATTATTTGCAATATCACTCTCTGGAATATTTCAAAAATCACTCTCTGGAATATTTGGAATAGAACTATTTATAATATTTGTAATACCACTGTCTGAAATATTTAGAACACCACTATCTACAATATTTGAAACACAGGCATCGATAATATTTGGAATATCATTCTCTGGAATACTTGGAATACAACTATCTACAATATTTGGAATACAACTGTCTGGAATATTTGGAATACAACTATTTACAATATTTGGAATACAACTATCTATAATATTCGGATTACAACAATCTACAATATTTGGAATACAACTATTTATAATATTTGGAATGCAAGTATCTATAGTATATAGAATACAACTATATAATATTTGGAATAAAACTATCTATAATGTTTAGAATAGAACTTATAATATTTGGAATATACCTATACAATATATGGAATACAACTATATAATATTTGGAACGCAACTATCTAATCTAATGCTAAGAATGACCGTCGTGTGTTTATATATTTATTTATTTACATATTTATTTATTTACATGTTTCGTGTCATTTCAAAAAAATTACAGAGATCCAGAGCCTTAGAGAGATCCGTAGCCACCGTGGTCGAGTGGTCTACGGCCCGTGTTCTCTATCTGGTCTCTGCTTCATGGAGAAAAACTGTGGGTTCGAACCCGGCAATGGACACGAGTTGTTTCTCGTACGCCGCGCCGTGCACTCAACCCGCTAAGCACTCAACTCCCCGCCCATGAAGACGCCCATCAACCTCCAGGGATCGTCGCATGGAGCTCACCATCACCCTTACTCTTAGAATGTTAACCTAAAGAATTTGAAAAACCAATGTACTAATATCTATGTACTGTGTAATTGATTGGAAATAAAGTTGTTTGTTTGTTTGTTTATATACTCGAGTCCGTATCGTGGATGCCGATTTTGGCGGGGTATTGCCCTATGATTCGGGTACATTGTACCCGAATATGACACGAATTGCAGAGTCAATTGCAGCAGGAGAAAACTAAGTGTCTTAGTTTTCACTAGGAATGTTGTCATTAAAGAAATACTCAGTTAAAATGTTTGTCCTTTGTAAATATATATAAAACTTAATATATTGCATTGCATTTTTATATGTAATTTTATTTAATATCTTTCCAACAGTATTTACCTTCATTTTTGATGGCACGGGTATTATCACAAAATCTCTGCCGTCATTTTTGACGACTGGGTACACTAGTCTATAATATTTGTAATACAACTATCTATAATATTTGGAAGACAACTATTTCTAATATTTGGAATACAAATATCTATAATAAATGGAATACATGTATCTATAATATTTGGAATACAACTATTTATAATATTTGATATACAACTATATAATATTTGGTATATAGCTATATAACATTTGGAAAACTACTATCTATAATATTTGATATACAACTATATAATATTTGGAATACAACTACCTACAATATTTGGAATACACCTACATAATATTTGGAATACAGCTATCTATAATATTTGAAATACATGTATCTAAAATATTTGGAATATCACTCTCTGGAATACTTGGAATACAACTATCTATAATATTTGGAAGAGAACTAGCTTTAATACATGCAATGCAAGTATTTATAATATTTGGAACACAGCTATATGTAATATATGGAATACCACTTTCTGGAATATTTGGGGTACAATTATCTATAATATTTGGAATACAACTATCTATAATATATGGAATACAACTAACTAAAATATTTGGAATACAACTATCAATAATATTTGGAATACAAATATCTATATAAACTAGTTCGAAGGTTTTCTTCATAAAATACAACCGCATTTCATGTATTACATAGAATTACTTCCAGCAGTGAAAGGCAGTGTCATAAATTCCATCAGGAAAATACTGAATTTTTTAGTGTTTTTTTCTCAAGGAAATCGAAGTCATTTTGGCAGCTGTGAACAGCTGTTCACTGCAGGTACACGAATATTAAAATTCAGTGTAAGAATATAGCGATCTCAGTCCTGTCACAAGCTGGTGCTGGCAGTCAGTGTCCTGTCACAAGCTGGTGCTGGCAGTCAGTGTCCTGTCACACACTGGTGCTGGCAGTCAGTGTCCTGTCACACGCTGGTGCTGGCATTCAGCGTCCTGTCAGACGCTAGTGCTGGCAGTCAGTGTCCTGTCAGACGCTGGTGCTGGCAGTCAGCGTCCTGTCACACACTGGTGCTGGCAGTCAGTGTCCTGTCATGGTGCTGGCAGTCAGTGTCCTGTCATGGTGCTGGCAGTCAGTGTGCGTCCAGCGCTCGTGTGAGGAGGAGGTGCGGTGTTGTTGTGCTGTGGTCGTGTTCACGCGTGGGTCAAGTGCGACCGACTGAATATTTTGTGCGAAATTATGAATTAATTAACAAGAAAAAATGTATCCCTCACATAAATATGGACTGCATTAGTTTTTGAGATGCCAACAATTATGTCTGCGATTTGATTTATTTATAAATCAAGAAACAAAAATGTCATTCCCAATATTATTTGTCAATTATGAAATTGAGTCATAATATTGAAGTATATTTATGCATTATGGATAAAAGAATGAATTCTTTACTTCCACAATGAAAAGATAAACACACACTGATGACACACACTGATATATAACAATGAAAATGTTTCGAAATGATTTGCTTGTGGGGCAGGGAAATGTATATTGAATTCCTAAAAAAATATCATATCTATATTATTGTTTTGATAAGATTATTATGAAGAATGATAACAATGATTAATTCTTCGATGTTAGCCATAAATGATTAAGACAGTCTCCTGAGGGAAGAGGAGGCAGTTATCTGAGGGAAGAGGAGGCAGTTATCTGAGGGAAGAGGAGGCAGTTATCTGAGGGAAGAGGAGGCAGTTATCTGAGGGAAGAGGAGGCAGTTATCTGAGGGAAGAGGAGGCAGTTATCTGAGGGAAGAATTTGACCAACTGAAGTCAACTTGATTAGTCCTTGATAACTTTGTTTAGTTCTTAATGCCCGTTTTGGTTCACGATATTCTCAATTAGCCCTTAATACCCGCAAAAATTAGTTCGTAAAACTCTCGTGTAGCCCTTAATACCCTTAATTAATTCATGATACTCTCAAGCAAACTTGAAATCCCTTCATTAGCCCTTAATCTCTTTAACTTTGCCTAAAATTAGTCATTTACCAGCTTAAGTGCGAACAAAATTTACACACAAATTAATGCTGGTCTTAAAATTTTATACAAGCGTGTAGGAAATCATTTTAATTCCTACGGACGAAATCTTCATGCACAGAAAATAACAAAGATGCTTTTTGTAAGTGCCCATAAGCCTCAATTAAGCAAATTTCAGTGCTCTGAGTTCATACTTAAGTTAGAATGTATGCTCGACGGAAAACAGAATTGCCCTTTTTATGGTAGTAGCGCATGGAATTTCCTCATAGAATATAATATGAATATTCTTTTTTGTAAACTCTGAATCGCTTTAAAATGTTCGTTTATATTGAAAGGAATGAAAATACGAGAAAGAAGCGGGCTTCCAAAATGCAGTGAACATCTGTACTGATAAAACGAATAAATTTTAAACCTACGCAAGATATGTCACAGAAAATTAAAATAAAGACTCGAGTAAGTTAGGTGAGTAGTGTTTGATATACCTGATATCACTGTAGCTCATACCAGGTGTAGAAACCCGTGTGACTGTAGCTCATACCAGGCGTAGAAACCCGTGTGACTGTAGCTCATACCAGGCGTAGAAACCCGTGTGACTGTAGCTCATACCAGGCGTAGAAACCCGTGTGACTGTAGCTCATACCAGGCGTAGAAACCCGCGTGAGTGTAGCTCATACCAGGCGTAGGATATAAATCATACAGATATCGTACGCGTATAATCTACACGTATATCGTACATATATCCTATACGTATGTATCCTAAATTCTATCTATTAATGTTCCAAAGTACTCCCTCCATCGCTGCCACGGAATTCAAACTAACAGAGGTAAAAATCATACATTTTCATGTAAGTAGTTTACTCAACATATGAACTTTTGATCAGGGAAATGTGAACAAAGAGGTAAAAATGGGACTTAGGGTAAAGAGTTAACAAATGAGTTTTTTGTATTGGTTGCTTTTATCTTTGCTCTTACGTATGGAGTTTGTTAAAAAATATGTTTATGATAATTTGTGAAGCGAGTACGTCATTCTATGTTTTTTTGGGACTTGAACACAGACTAAACTAATACCAAAACATCCTAACCAAGGTATCTCCCAGACCCAACCCTTCGTATCATTAAAACTTAAAAAACTCTAATCGTATATGACCAGCCATCACAAATAATCGTAAAATAATAATCTGGACAAAACAATCTTGAAATAATTCTCTGCACAGAATGATCCGTTTAAAAATACTCAGCGCAAAAGTAATCCTAAAACAATACCAAACACAGAATAATCCTATAATCATAATCAGCACGGAGACATCGTTTTTTTACCACCGTGCAGTAGAATGCTTCATTAACATTACAAAGGAGAGACGGAAATGGATCACCTACTGCCTGAAAACTATCTACACATCTGAACTATTCCAAGAAAAACTACTGGACAGAAACAAAGAAATTCAAAGCATAGAGACAACTGATGATGCCGGTTTTAAAGTCTTAATTTTCAACGCTAATTTTATAGTAACCTTAAACGAATAAGCCCTCTACATTCCAACATAAACTTCATGTCAATGTGTTCAATGCACAACAGATAAGTTAATAAAGATGAGCTGAGTGAAAAACACATTTACGAAGGTACACTAAATAAATCGAGCAGTTTAAAAACCACTATAAACATAGTGAATTAATTTCTGGCGAACTGAATCTGTAGAAACCTAAAGCAAACCAACTTTTCCCAATTTAGAAGACGTTGTATTCCCCATGATCTAACTTACAGTGAATTGATCAGTAGATTTGGAGTTAATTTTTTCAATTGTGAAGGCAGTAGGAAGGTCGGGGCAATTAATAAGAACAACAATACAGACAATAGAATCACGAGTTGCCACGAATACGGGACACAGATGACGCGTGTGGCAGGTGGTGAGTGTTGTGTGTAGTGTCATGAAAAGTGTTATCTTTTCTCGGGGAAACCAGTCACTATAACAGGTGTTCAGTGTGCTGAACCATTGATTGCAGTGTTAAACTGGCCACAGTCGGAAGGATGAAAGAAAAAACGCACGCTGAGTAGTAATAAATGCAGAAAAAAAACAGACGAGTATTGATGAAGACTGATAACAAGAATGCAAACAAGTAGCAAAAACGGGAGGAGAAAAAGCAGGAAAAGTCAGAGTATATCTAGTTGATGAAATATAGAAAACAAGCTTCTCACAGGAACTTAAAAGTGCAAGGCATTAGAAAATCGAGTAGAATAGAAAAACATCAAAGAGTTAAGGCAAGAGAACAAATTGGAATAGCAAGAAAAAGCGAATAACTGACACATCTGTTTGTTAGGACAAAACCACTTGTTACTTGTTTCAACACTAGCTTCTATATTTTCCTTTTATTGTGATAGTATAATTTCCGAACAAAATTTCCAATCAATGTTGTTTGATGTTCCAATATTGGAACATTCGTCTCTGCCTCCCCATTTTGTTTAATTCAATACTTCCCGTGATTTGCATGACATTTTGTAGAGAACTTTTAGCCCTTTTGATTATCACATGTGTGTGTGTGGATGTACATACATTTTCTTGGATGGTGCGTAAATCAGACTTAAATACTATTCTGCATTTTATGTATGTCCCTAATATCCAATAGTTTGAACAAATCTCCACCGGATCATACAAAAACTGTCGTTGCACAGCAATGGTGGTTAAGTCAGTTTGGAGAGCAGTTAAGTAATTTCGGTCGAAAATATTGTAATATTGACCCTAATATATTTCTTCAACTCAAGCCTTCTAATAAAACAATTGTGAGTAAATAGATTCAGGTTATGGGAAGCTAACTCACTTCATGATGCGTATCCAATTAATCTGGGACAAAACTACAATTAGACTGAAGATAGAAAATACTTTTTTAAATCTTCAGCTTTCTACTTACGAGCATCAAGCTAGTTCCACACATAAATTTCCCAAAAAACAATAAAATGAATAAATTAATTGTAAAATACCTTCTCTCAATTATGCTCGTCGAATTAATGTTAATGACCAAATACTATATCCGTTTCTAGAATTCATAATGTGCTCCACTGTCATGAACAAAGCTTGCCTATATCATTTCACAGCACACTAATACTAATATCCTTACTAATGGATATTAATAAGCGTAGTCTCCACTGGATTATATGAAGACTGTGACTATATTATCGCAGAAGCGACAACGTTAATAAAGCTCCTGGTATTTGGTAATTGCTGTTCATTATATGCTCAGTGTCGACTGGATTAGTTCGCTCATGAACGTCAATGCGTTTTTGGTCGAATTGCAAGCATGCGTCTGGCCGGGACTTTTTTAAATGCTTTTCATTTTATTCGAATTGCGTGCAAAAATGATTGGTGTTTCTTCATCAGATAATAGCTTTCGAGGTTCGCCTTCATGGAACAGAAGTGCATTAACTTTCCAATGAGTGGTGAATGAGTGGTGGTGAATGAGTTAAATTTTGTGGTCATTTACAGGATTTGCAAGATTGGAATGAACTGAGGCTGTTGAGTGTCAGTAAGTGAGCTACAAGACTGGGCTACGTTGGAATTATGTTAGTATGTGTCGAGTGTAATATGCCATCAATTCATGTCGGCTAGATTACACATTAGTAAGATTTCATTAGCTTTATATTGGTAATTTCACCCAGACATTTTGTTACGATATAATAACTATTATAATATAGTTAATATAATATATTAATATATATAATATAATATTAATATATATATATTAATATAATATATAGTTTATAACTATTATTATAGTTATAGTTATAGTTATAGTTATATAGTATAATAACTCATCCTTTGGTTTGTCCCTGAGCCCTTCCAGTGCAACGGTACAACACAGCAGCTGTTTCAAAGGAATTAATCACTCGTAAAACGAGAGGCTTCTCAGTCTCTCGCTTCCTGTATCTTATCCTAACGTATGACGCACAACCTACCAACTTCAGCTACCAAACTTTCGTGGATATTTTGTCCAGCAGACATGAAGTATCGAACCCTGTAATGTATGAGTTGGACGATCAATAAAGCACCTCTAGTACCATACAGGGGATATGAGCAAGTAAATTACAGAGTTATATTAACAAATAGAGTACAAAGTTCATACGAACGATTAAAGTATAAAGTTGACAGAAATAGATGATGTATAAATTTGATAGAAACAAAGTATAAATTTGATATAAACAAAGTATAAATTTGATATAAACAAAGTATAAATTTGATATAAACAAAGTATAAATTTGATATAAACAAAAAATGATCGTAAAAATAAACAATAGAGCAGCAGATTACTGTCGCTCTCGTGGCAGCTGAACAGAAACAATTGATGTCGTCAGCAACACAAAAACTTTTCCGTCACTTTAGTAACCACCAATCCACGGTTGATGGCAGTCTGTGGTCGTGTTTTCTAAGAATATTCTCATCAGCCCAACACTAAAGTGAAATATGATGAAGGTATAAAGTGTTTTTCTTTAATTAAATAAATTAGAGAAGAACAGTGAATGCATACTGGTAAACCAATCTTCCAAGTCAAACCCGTTCAAGTGAAGCCATAGAGTGAAATTCCAGTTTACTTTGATTTAACTAGAGTTAATCTATTTTTTGTTTATGAGAGTGCTTGGCGCGGCAGTTCTTTAGAATCAGTTAAAAACTATAGTGACATAATAAGCTATTATATTATATAAGATAAATAATATATGTGTATTAACATAACTTGAAAGATTAAATCTATTGTGTTCTTTTTCTTCGGTATAATTCAATATTCCACTACCAACAATCACATGAAGAGTGTCATTTAATTAAATGCAATTGTTTTATTGCTACAACACATCATTCGCCTGTTCCCAAAATTTGACTTTAAAAACGAACTTACACCAGGAAAATTAAAGAGCAATTTAAGAAATCTTCAAAAATGTTTTTCCCACTAATTTACCCAGAAAAATTGCAGGAATTTTCCCGGCTTATAATGCACGGCACATGACCAGCAATTATCCAAGTCTGCATTTCACGACGAATTTAAAAACAAATTCGGTCAAAAAATACCGGCACCATTTTAAGCTTCAGTTCATGACGTCCAAATATAAGCTCATTTGCAATCGTTGCTCGCAGATGTTGCAATTATTTTTTTCATTAACTATTTTAATCATGTGCTTTTCTGATGCTGGAATAGCTGGAAATTTTAACCTCAGGATATTTTTTCGGTAGTGTAGGGTAAATTTGAAATGCCGCATGACTTTTGAGCGCCTATGATAAATTTACTCCACGTACACAACAGTACACACCAGCGTACACAACAGTACACACCAGCGTACACAACAGTACACACCAGCGTACACAACAGTACACACCAGCGTACACAACAGTACACACCAGCGTACACAACAGTACACACCAGCATAAATACCAGTACACACCAGCGTACACAACAGTACACACCAGCATAAATACCAGTACACACCAGCGTACACAACAGTACACACCAGCATAAATACCAGTACACACCAGCGTACACAACAGTACACACCAGCATAAATAGAAGTGTTCAACAGTAATTGCAGTTATTAGGATGCAATAACTAACATCGTTAATGAGAAATAATTACAAAAATTAACTCAATTGTTACCATCACTCATTACAGAGCAGGCATGCTGAGTAGAATGTAGTGATGCTGTAAAAACAACCCATGCACGGTGCGTAATGCAGTGATGCTGTAAAAACAACCCATGCAGGGTGCGTAATGCAGTGATGCTGTGAAAACAACCCATGCTCGATGCGTAATGCAGCGATACTGTAAAAATAATCCACAAGTCTGCAGTGTTCATAAACAAG
This sequence comes from Trinorchestia longiramus, assembly GCA_006783055.1. Classification (NCBI taxonomy): domain Eukaryota; kingdom Metazoa; phylum Arthropoda; class Malacostraca; order Amphipoda; family Talitridae; genus Trinorchestia; species Trinorchestia longiramus. The sequence goes on along the minus strand of VCRD01001675.1, from coordinate 90,971 downwards.
TTTACATGTGAGTTGTTCATTTATTCCTAGCAGTTTAAAAAAGTCAGTTTTGTTCAAATTATTTGCCTGAAAAGTTTGGTTGTATTACACGCGGTTCAGTTGTTTCCAAACTTGAGTTGTTGAAAAGTTTATTTGCGATAAAATGACTTAATACTCGATAATGTCGTCCTACCCTACATATGTTAAGGGTTGTAGCCGCATAACTTTATCTGAATGGTGCTAGATAATGAACTAATTACTGTAGGTGCAGAACAGCAAATTAGTTGCCCTAAAAGCAAAATAAATTTTTTTACCATAGACAATGAACAAGGTATTAAATACTTTAGGAGCTAAATAATGAATTAATTACCATATGTACGGAATTGGGAATTAATTACCCTAGTAGCTAAATAATGTATTTATTACTGTAGGTGCTAAATAGGGAATTATTTACCCTTGGAGCTAAATAATGGATTACCATTAGTGCTGAATAGGAAATTATTTACCAAAGTAGCTGAATAATGAATTAATTACCGTAGGTCCTGAATAGGGAATTAATTACCCAAGAAGCTAAATAGTGAATTTATTCCTGGAGGTGCTGAATAGGGTATTAATTAGCTTAGTTGCTAAATAATGTATTTATTACCGTAGGTGCTGAATAGGGAATTAATCAGCCAAGAAGCTAAGTTGTACATGTTTATCAGCTTGCACCTACGCAAACCTGTTCAATATAGGGACTGCCAAAGAAACCTGTGCCTACCTATGTTCGTCCATTGTAATTTCAACCAACCATTCCATTTGTTGTGAATTTTTCTATTGAATTGAACTCCACAATGAAAAAAATTAAAATGGGGCTGGTACTGTTATGAAGTTTAATTCTATTATTTCCTGCCAAAGTAGTGAATTATTCTGCACAAATATACCTCCAATGAGAGATGAAATTTTATAGAGCTCATTAAGAAAACTTATTACTCACTACCATACCACATGCCACAACAGCACTGGTTTATCTTAACAAATAGAACATAAATTGTAACAATTTTAGGTCCAGACTTGTAGAAGGTTGAAGGGACATAAAAAGTGGACGCTCCTGTGATTGGATGACGGATTTTAGACATTACGTGGCCGAGCCTGCATCCAATTCTTAGATTTTAATTAATGTGTCAGGGAGGAACTGGATACAGCAGACATGGTGTACACGTCATGACATGTGTTCCTTGTTCTTACAGTGTACACGTCATGACATGAGTGCCATGTTCTTACAGTGTACACGTCATGACATGTGTTCCTTGTTCCTACAGTGTACACGTCATGACATGTGTTCCTTGTTCCTACAGTGTACACGTCATGACATGTGTTCCTTGTTCCTTCAGTGTACACGTCATGACATGAGTGCCATGTTCCTACAGTGTAGGAGAATTAGCGAACATGAAAAAACGCTGGGTTGTGTTGGAGAAAAAGTTAACAGTGAATAAATACTGGGTATTAATGATGTTTGTTGACATACAATGACTGTGTTGCCTACATAACACTTGTTAATGTGATGCTATAATCATGTTGCCTACATAACACTTGTTAATGTGATGCTATAATCATGTTGCCTACATAACACTTGTTAATGTGATGCTATAATCATGTTGCCTACATAACACTTGTTAATGTGATGCTATAATCATGTTGCCCATATAAAATGAGTTAACGTTTGAAATTCTCTTTTAGTTTCCACATTAGGCGAGCAATTTCCTTTTTTGACGATCATATTAATGCAGGTTACCTCATAACATGACATTAACATCAACTACACTCCATGATTTACGGTATTGAAATCTACCATGCTGCTTCATTTACGACACAGAAATATCATGCCAGACTTATGAGTGCATAAGTCATGTATCAACTTTACTGCAAGAAGCACTTTTTCTTTTTTCATTTCTTCTTTCCTGTCCACATAATATTCGTAATAATGATTCATGCTGTTTTAATATAGATATTTAACTGAAAAATATCACAAAACTGTAACAGTGAGACAAATGAAGCTTGCGTGAAATTAATGACATAAACGAGCTGGATGAGGTTACTCTGCTAATAGATGATGTCACACTCCCTTTATTTCATTTTTGCATTTTTCGCACACTACGCTTGTCATAGATATTTCTCTTGCTAGTTTCATTCTCCTCTGCATTTTTTAAATTATGCTTCAATCATGAAGCTTATGTGCTCATGTTCATAAATGTTTTGTAAAAATAGCCAGATGTAACAACTATGAATTTATGACACACATTAACACCACTTTTCCTCTATCAATATTTAAACTTTGGCAACTCATGACGTGTCTACCTTTCCTTTCCAATGTTTTAGCTTTCTCTGATACGTGACTTTCGATTTTATTTAATGCAATGAAGATATTTTTTCATCGTGTTATCATAAAGTTCATGTGACAATGTTAGCAAATGTTTTGTTATAAGCGAATGTGAAACTTCTGAATTTTTAGTTTTAGTCACCTGCAACTGAAACTATCTTTATTAATATATTAATCTTAATAATTCTTGATGTGGTTCAACATTTTGATCCCATTTTCAAATGCTTCTCTGCTATGTATGTAACTTCCTATTTTATGAAACGAGATGAACTTTTCATTTAAGCACAATACTAAGGAAATTTTATGGATCATCTACACATCACACTAAGCTATCCAACAGTAAATTAAAAATGACGACTGAAAGTTTCCTTCTAACTTATATTTCAAAAATTAAGATTTTTGCCTCACTGCTGGAAACTTGAACAATAACATTATGTTGTACGCTACTCCTCTCGAAGTGAACGCTTTGTTGCAGTCTTGGCGTCTTTTTAATATTAATCTTAGTTTCAATGGCAAAAACCCGCTATTGTATCGCCTACTATGGAATAAACACAAACCGTGTAAGAATTTTATGAGCGTTAGGAATTAAAAAACCAATTTCATGCACTGTAAATTGATACTGCACTTTGTGATACATTGGAATGACGTATATTTTATTTTAATTTCATTTTTTAAATCAATAAAATAGAGTGCAATATTTTAGTTATAACAATAGACAACAACTGTACCAAATATAGCAACAGGAAGGAGCCGATTGATTCCTTCTTGGGTAGCTACCCAAGTCCCACGAGAAGAAATAATAATGTCTTAAAATGTTTATAATACCTGTATATATATACATATATAAATAAATATACATATATATATATAATTAAATTATTGAAAAATATTACTTGTGCTAATGAATATATCACACGAATAAGACTAGATTAACGATTCCCTTTTAATCTTCTTAAAAACTTTAACATTTCTTCTCTTCTCAGGACCCCTGAATTTTAATAGAACCCTGACATATTTCTTGTTTTTAAGAACCCTGCCACTTTTAAACCCTGACTTTTTCACGTTTTTAAGAAGCGTGACGTTCAATACTGCAGTTTTGAAGAGTGGGAATGTTTGAGTCGAGATGGAAGTATGAACAAAACTGAGATTGACTCAGGGAGACTCCTTTGATTCAGCCGTGCAGGTGACGCAGCAAATCGCTAGCAACGAGGTCTTTTTTTTTACAGCCTTCACATGAATGATGCCTGTGACGTACACATTCACGTGAAAATAAAATATTAATAATGAAAGGACAAGTTCTAATTTTAGTAAAAATTAAGAAGGTGGTAATAAAAATTATTTTAATAAAAATTATATTTAGCGCAATTCCAATGTAATAAAGCAGTTGAAATGTTGATATTTTTGAGTAAATGAAAAAGCTGAATACAATGAAAGTACAAACACTCTAGTAATGCCTACAATAATGATAAAATTCATATTAAAATAAATGTTATTGTTGCAAGCAATAATTATAAGTACGGTCTGAGTGTAGTACAGAATAGAGTGTGCACAATAGTGTGTACAGAATAGTGTGTGCAGAATAGTGTGTACAGAATAGTGTAAGCAGGATAGAGTGTGCAGACTAGTGTGTACAGAATAGTGTGTGCAGAATAGGGTGTACAGAATAGCGTGTGCAGAATAGTGTGTACAAAATGGTGTGTGTGAAATAGTGTGTACGGAATGGTGTGTGCAGAATAGTGTGTGTAGAATGGTGTGTAGAGAACAGTATAGGCATAATACAAAAATGTACAGAAGCAATACTCAAACTTACAACGTTGTTTTGGTTACAGAAGGGCCACAAAAAAATAATAGTTTCTCATAAACGTTCAAGAAAGAATTTTAAAGAATATACATTCGGGAAGTCCCCAAAAGATATACGTACTCACTGTTTGACTGCCAATTACTCATTAATTTTGATTCGATTGTAGGTGTTTATTTATATATATATATATATATATATATATATATATATGTCTAACGTGATAAATAAAACAAATTAACATTAAATTTATGAAAATTATATGTCACAAGAAAAAATTCTAATATCTACCTTTAGTACGGTCTCCTGTCAGTATTGGGTAATCTCCCCAGTAATGGATAGTTGTCCCCCAGTAATGGGTAGTTGTCCCCCAGTAATGGGTAGTTGTCCCCCAGTAATGGGTAGTTGTCCCCCAGTAATGGGTAGTTGTCCCCCAGTAATGGGTAGTCTACCCCAGTAATGGGTAGTTGTCCCCTAGTAATGGGAAGTCTCCCACAGTAATGGATAATCTAAAAGTAGGTTTTTTTTTTGTAAACATCTTATAATGGAGCCTTTAGAACGAGAAAAAGTCCATCTAAAGTAAAATACTGGTTGAAAATTATTTAATGTATCTATCAAACAACAGAATAAATAACACCATCGCATCAAAATATAACTATTAAATGGGGACGTGTACAAAGGAACAAAAGAGTATTAAACAGTGCTAGGGGAACTTTAAAAAAAATGCCATGCAACCAAGTAGTGAGGATTAAGCAGTCTGCTTATGACAGTCAGGCATTCCTAGCTCAAACTCATTGCATGGAAGAAATTCCCATTCAACAGCAGAGAAAAATAAAGTCTGACTTTTAACTGCCCAGTCCTACACCTCATCATTTCCAGCTCTAACACATGTGTTGCTGCCTGCCTGTGTTACTGAGAAGGCGTTGCAAGACAGGTTTTTGAATACAGAATAATGGCTAGGATAGACTAAAATATGGTAACAGGAGCAAACAGTGTCTTAGTTTTGAGTTGCTACTCAACTCTAACACCATCAGTCACTGATCACACACAGGCCATAAATGCAAATCTAATTTTTAGAACATGCAGGACACAATAATTACGTAACTCCTGGCACACAATAAATATATGACTTGTGGCATAGAATAATAACATGACTCGTATCACCCAATAATTACATGACTCGGGATAAATAATAATTAGGTAACTTTGTGATGCTTTTATCGAGCTTATTGAATTTTACCCAAATATTTGAGAGCATGGAATTGTGGTGTTGTTATGGAAACGTGTTCTCATAGCAGGAAAACGACACAGGGTACATCATCGTCAATAACATTCAAAAGATAATCAGTTCTTAACTTCTAATAAAATCAAAGTAAAATGCAAAGAACAAATCAAAGCTTAAATACACGAGGCAGATAATATAGCAGCTGGAATGAGGCGTAATTGAGAGATAGCAAAGGCGTGTCTCATTATCAAAGGCAATCAAAGATGTGAGCTAAAGGGACCGCGTCTCAATAATTATTGTTATCAGATAAAAAATCAACTGCTCTCAGTGAGGAAGTTGTAACTGATGTTTGTGTAGAGTTCAAAACAAAATTATTTATACACTCTTCGATGTTCAATATTTCTAGTAATTTCTCACAATTTAATGCTCTTATGATTCCAAACTCTCTTTATATTATTAAGTACATAGAAATTATTCTGAAATTCTGTCTTCAGAATGACGGATTTATTCCAACACATTGAACAATATCAGCATTCAAAAAATGAATTGACGAAAATCTTCGTATGGTTTTCAAATATCCCAACTTTTGTTTCATCACTCCATAGTATTCGTTCCCAAAAGAAATTTTCTTTGTCCAAAAAAATTTTGGCACAATTTTAGCGTGCTGGAAGACGATGGAGCATGTGAAGAGACGTCTGTCGTGGTCTATGCCAATGTAAGCTTTTTCAATTCGAACAACATCGAATTGTACGAGTATTCACTGATACCTCATGCTTCAAATCTTTAGGAAATCGTGACAGATGGCGTATTTACAGTAGAAGAGGTAGAGAAACAGCTCAGCATTTTAAACCCATATAAATCAATCGGACCCGACGGCCTTGGTCCCCGGATACTCAACGAAACAGCCGAAGTAATAAGCGAACCCTTAACAAGCATCTTCAATCGAACACTTGAAACTGGGATGGTTCCGGAAGATTGGAAACCGGTAAATGACACTCCTATTTTCAAAAAGGGGAACAAACAAACACCTGATAACTATCGTCCAATCAGTCTAAACTCTGTCATCAGTAAAGTAATAGAAAGACTACTCAAAGTCCGTATAACAAAACACCTTAAAAATTAAAATCTTATTACTGATACCCAGCATGGATTCAGGGAAAACGCAGCTGCCTTACAAACCTCTACTTCTTGGGAGAAGTTAACCGCATATACGACCGTACAAAAGCCGTAGACTTTTTATATCTAGACTCTCAAAAAAGCATTCGAGAAAGTTCCCCAGGAAAGACTCATGGCCAAAGTGGAAGCTCATGGAATACGAGGCAACTACTTACGATGGATACGAAACTGGCTAGCTAGTCGCACTCAACGTGTGGTGATTCACGATCAATCAAGTGATTCAACGCTTGTAACATCAGGAGTCCCTCAAGGGAGCGTTCTAGGCCCGCTCCTCTTCATCATGTACATCAACGATCTTGATGTCGGAATCATCAGTAAAATCAACAAATTCACCGATAACACGAAACTCTGTCACAAAGGATTCACCGAAAGAGACAGAGTTTCCATTCAATCGGACCTGAACCGTCTTCTACAATGGACCGAAACCTGGCAAATGAGTTTCAACGTTGATAAATGTTCAGTAATGCACGTTAGTGCAAATAACCGGCATTTCTAACCCACGATGAATGACATACCCATTGAAACAGTCCAGCAACATAGAGATCTAGATGTCATTGTCACTAAAAATCTCACATATGACAAACAAGTGGAAAAAACATCAAAAATGCGAGCATGATTCTTGGTTTCATTGCACATAACTTCGAATACAAGTCAAAGAACATAATATTACCGCTCTATAAAGTGCTAGTCCGGCCTCATTTAGAATATTCAGCGCAACGCTGGTCTCCTACCCTACGAAGAGATATTAATAAAATGAAAGAAATTCAGTGTAAAGCAACGAAGATGATTCCAGAACTCTGCAATCTCAGCTACGAAAGACGTCTTCAACAAGTTGAACTTATCTCTCTAGAACAAAGAAGATTGAACACTTATTGAGACTTTTAAGTATCTCAACGGCCTTAACAATGTTACTCTGGAAGGGCTTTCCGAAAGAGACTGTAACGTACGAACCAGAAATAATGGCCGAAAAATATTACTCAGAAACTTCAAGTCATCTCAAGCTATGAACTTCTTTCCTGTTAAAATTGCCACAATTTGGAATTAGCTGCCCGAAAATATAGTTTCTGCTAGCACTGTGAACACATTCAAAAATCGTTTCGACAAATATTGGATTACAAACCTCCTAGTATGGCAACGTACTAAATCTATCTCTCTAACTCCTACGGCCAGTGTATGAGTGAGATAAATGCGCGTGACTGAAATGCCTGTGCTTGAGTGTAATGCATGTAAACGACTAAATTGACTCACGTGGTTAAGGTACATGATTGATGGATTTACTTTAAACGGCATGGGACTTGGGTATCAACCCAAGAATGGGCCAAACGGCTCGTTCCTATTGCCTTATTCCATTTTATTCTATTTTATTCTTTGCTTGTCTATGGCGATGTGTTTCAACACAACTCTTGGGTTCATATTAACCTCACAACATAGTTTGCTCGCAACTCTTGGTGACAATTTCAGTCTTCCATACTCAGCCAAAGTTACAGTTGTTCTAAACTCTTTAAACTTCTTGATGACATATTGTACGGTAGATCTACTGGACTTGTGGGAGTCAATAACATTTTGCCTCAAATTAACGTTGAGCTCTTTAGTCTTAACCATCCTGCAGTCAAAATGAGAATGACAATGATGATGCTTATTGCACTACGTTCTGTTCGTTACTAGAACTTTCTAACATATTCTAGTAAATGAATATTCTGCAATGCTTTGCACGCACAATGAAAATGTGAATTCCTTATCATGACGTGAATCGATATCTTTAAAACGAACATATTTCCTTCACAAACCTTTTCGTGAATTTATTTTTTGAACGATGATCTTATTAAATTTACTAAATTAAATTTGTAGTTCTGAAATCTGAGTTTTAGATTTCTTTTCACGTATTCATTAGCATATAAAGAATTGGGAATTATACGAATATTAAATTCTAAGGAATAACCAAAAGTATTGAACAATTGTTGTGTTCTAACAATTTCGTCACTAACTGTGCAAAGAAGGGTCGTGTGACAAACACACGACTTTTCTCGTCGTGTTGTGTGACAAAACACGCTAAAATGTTGCAGTAATATCACGAATCACAGCACTACAAACAACTAAAACTTACCATACACCTGACAAAATATGATGCATGATGTTTTCATGTGGAAGCCTCTAGTTCTGTCACAATACGATTATTTTTCTATAATAGAATGAAACACAAATGCTTTATTATTCTATGGTATTGCGAAGAAACAAAAGCGAAGAAACTTTCCCTCTGTCGAAGAGCTTTAATTCTTTATTTTCTGGTATTTTTCGCCTCATTATGGACTGTACATCTTCTGCTATGCTTGTGCATCTCAAATTTTAAAGATGCCTGGTCGTTTCGGGTAAATTATTTCGAAAGTTCTGAATTTCTGCGCAGATGAACCTAAAGGCAATCTTCATTAGCAAGGCAGGAACGTCACGAGTACTGAACGTTTGTTCATGAGGGGTAATGCGTAGATAAATGCACTGAGAGCTAGAAATGCTTTATCGAACGCTAGAAATGTTGAATTCGAGGCTATAATTTTATAAAACGCTGGAAACGCTGTATTGAACGCTAGAAACGTTTTATTGAACTCTAGAGATGTTCTATTCGATGCAGTACATTTTTTATAATTAACTGAAAATGCTTTTTAGAAGCTAGAAACGTTTTATTGATCGCTAGAAACGTTTTATTGAACGCTGAAAGTGTTTTATTGAACGCTAGAAGTGTTTTATTGAACGCTAAAAATGTTCCATTCAACGCTTTCAACTTTTTATAGAATGCTAAGGTATTTATCTTATTGGCAAGCACAAATCCTATTCATTGTTCATTTACGTCGGCCTTTAGCTCATCTTTCGTAGTATGAGATGGTGATATTTCATTAGTTTATATTTAATGTGCATCATGGTACACTGCATCATGATACTGTGCATCATAGTACTGTGCATCATGATACTGTGCATCATGGTACTGCACATCATGGTACTTGCATCATGGTACTTGCATCATAGTACTGTGCATCATGGTACTGCACATCATGGTACTTGCATCATGGTACTTGCATCATGGTACTTGCATCATGGTACTGTTCATCTAATAGTAGACTGTAAATAATGCAGCAAAGTTATTATTCATCCTCGACTCGTCACTGTGTAAAAAATAGAACTGAAATTTTATCAATGGCTACAATCAATGTAGCCATACAGTGTCTAAAAATGTCTTAAAATAACATATATTATTTTGGAATCAATTGAACACGACCAGTATTGTTTTTAATTCAATTGGTCTCCTTTCTTGGGCGATCTTTACCAAAACAACGTTAGGATTTGTTCAAGTTCACGTGTCAAAATTCTCAAAAAGTGGCTAATTATATTTTACAGAAACAATTCGTAACTGTCAAATAGATCCGTTTTGATGCATGTAACATAATCGAGCTGAAAACAATGGAAAAAAATTATAGTCATAGGATGTGCAACTTTTGCAATTTTTCCAGTATTTGAACCTATAGTGGACTTGAACAATTTCGAACTGTTAAGAAATGAGAAAAAATTATATCCCCAAACGCATTTTTCACGAACTCGAAAATTCTAATTAAATGATCTATCAATATTTTCGTTAATATTCTATTTTGAGCCTAATCGTGCAATCCACACAGCGATCTGTCACAGACTTTGTTTTAAGCATCATCAAGTAATAAAAATTTCTGTGAACCTTCCGTTACAATAAATACAGCGTGGCTTAAAGTTTCCTCATGCCTTCAAGTGCAATACATACACAGATTCAGGCTTCCTTAAAAGCCTCTTTATCACAGGACAAATATTCATGGGCTCCACTGCCAGAACAACACAAACAAACAAACAACTTTATTTCCAATCAAGTTCACAGTACATAGACATTAGTACATTGGTTTTTCAAATTCTTAAGGTTAACATTCTTAGAGTAAGGATGATGGTGAGCTCCATGCGACGATCCTGGGATGTGTCCATGGGCGGGGAGTTGAGGGCTTACCGATAAGTGCGAGCTCACGGCGCGAAACGAGAAACAGCTCGTATTCATGGCCGGGTTTCGAACCCGCGGTCTTTCTGCCCGAAGCAGAGACCTGATACCTAACACAGGCCGCAGACCACTCGACCACGGTGGCTGCTACAAAAACAACTCTAGTGAGGATATGTTTTCAGGTCAAAAATTTAAAAAACCCATAAATTAGGAAGTATCGGGCGCATTAAGAACCAATTAACTATGCCTCATAAATACCTAATTTAACTTAAACAAACCTAAACTAACCTAAACTAACCTAACCTAAATGCAAGGTTGTGTCCTAACTCTGCATAGATGGCAACACTGATATTATAACATTCTTGACATTTCGTCCATGACATCACTTAAGTTAAAGGACAAGGACTGTCTGTCGTGCGAGTCCATTTTATCAAATTCGTGCATAAATCATGTTAGGAAACTTTATTGAGAGATCGAAATAATGTTGACTGTATTTAAGGGATTTTTATGTACGCAGGCATTCATATACACATCCGTACATATATCTATACACACATGCACACATTTCTACGCATGCACACACACACACACATACATATACATACACACATACATATTCATATTGACCCACACACACATGTCTACGTATGTACAGGCATTGTTAAGATTAAAATGGAGTTGTTTCGACTTGCACCAAATTTTCGAATTAAACTAACTCTTATTTTGCAAAACTTATCAGCTTGATTGTAAGATGCTCACAATTTTTTTGATGACACTAATGATTATTATTCAATATTATGACTACTAAACTCATTTAATATTTTCCTACTCTTTCACACAGACCCACAGAGGGTCTATATCTGGTGCAAACATGAACATTTTGTAAAGCAACTTTTGTTTCTCAAATTTTAAACTGCTTCATACTTCACACACATTGTATATTATTTTCAAGATCAGTCATGTATGATTTTTTGCATGATTTATCGTGCAAATGCTACCTAAAATACTGCGTACAAAAGAAGAAATATACTCGTATATTCGCAATATCTTGCTACAGATGTTTTTTTTCCTAGGGGATGTGCCATGTTTGACCAGTGGTTGTATAGAAAATACTTACAATATTGCGCACACTTAAAAAAGAATCTACTCACAGTCACCGTTTACAGATGTGTGAGTACCAGAATACTCCATTCAGAAGCTGCCTTAATACAGTAGAGTTCTAGACAACCGGACTAACATGAATACCGGACACCTGACAACCGGACTAACATGAATACCGGACACCTGACAACCGGACTAACATGAATACTGGACACCTGACAACCGGACTAACATGAATACTGGACACCTGACAACCGGACTAACATGAATACCGGACATCATCATTTTAAATTTGTTTATTATTTTCATAATTTGTTATGTAATTTCATTTCATAAAGCCCATGATGTGTGAAGCTGGTAAATCCGTTTTTGGAGCAAAGAGAAAAAGAAAATGTTTAACGTTAAATGTAAAACGTGAGATTATAGATAAAAAGGAGATTGGTGCAAGCCCAAGTGATTTAATGGAAATGTATAACATTAGGAGATCAACTTTATATGGTATAACAACGCTTCAAGCATAACAAGTAGCGTTTAACTGTCCTTGTGTGTGGGAACGCATCGGGCAAACACAATTATCAAAACTTCTAGTGATTGGAAAATCTGCTCGTCCTCAGACATATAAAAATGTAATCGACCTACCGGTGATTTATAGAAATCAGAAAAATGCATGGATGAGCAAAGACATCTTCAAAGATTGGTTCTTTCACAGTTTGTTCCGTCAGTGCGCGAGAACTTCGAAAAAGGTGGATAATCAAAACACACGAAATGTTTGTTGCTTCTTGATAATTGTGCAAGTCATCCATCTAAGAGTGTTTTAGTTTCAGACTGTGGGAACATTTATGCGTGTTATTTCCCATCAAACGTTACTTCACTTATACAGCCAATGAATCAAGGGGTCATAATGAATCTCAAATGCCATTACAAAAGCAATTTCATGTTGCAGATGATGCATAAAAATGTCGAGACAGTAGAATTGCAACGAACCTTTACTATCAAAGATGCAGTTTATTTGCTTCAAGAAGCTTGGGATGCTGTAAAAGTCACAACTGTTTGTGGAGCATAGCATCGTTTATGGCCTCAGCAAGATGACAAAAATGAAGTTGAAATGAAAGACATTCCCCAGACTTCAAATTCCGTAGTAATAGAGCTAGGAATTCTTTCACTGAAAGAAATGTGCGGACATGCTTTAGATGATGATCCTTTACATAACCTAAATGATTATGATTTACAAAGCTGGATTGAAGCAGACCCAAATGACAACCAACCGGATTTCATGGATCATCAAACTGAAGCGAATCTTCGTAATGATGAAAATAATTCATGCTGTCCCAGCAGCGAAGTAGACGAACATGCTGAAGAAATTACCTGGGAATCTGTTTGAAAAGACCATTGAATATGTGATCCAATTCATGGAGAGGAAACCTATTTTTGACAGTGAAGATTCTAAGGCAGCACGACGGCTACACCTATGTCTTGCAACCAAAAAGTTGATAGAAATAAAACGGGAAGAAATAAGGAAGAAGAGAAAGGAGGTAATGAAGGATAATACAGATGAATAATAACAAATAACGGGACATTACTTACAATAAATTGAAGCTCAAATTTGTTACAATCGTAGAAACATTAATTCAACATGCTTTATTCCTTGGTTTAGCCTAACCACAATCATGATGTTTCGTTTTTGAATGTGAACATGCAACTCGTGCAAGTGTTCCTATGTTTGTAACGTTCCTTCAAAAATTACCCGAAATAAAGTAATTTACGTTTCAATAAATCTTTAATTTTCCTATCTTCATGCGGATGACTTGACAACCGCCATAACTTGACTTCCGGTGGTTAGGAACTTTACTGTACTTTATTCAGAAGCTGACTCAATACTTCATTCAGAAGCTGACTCAATACTTCATTCAGAAGCTGACTCAATACTTCATTCAGAAGCTGACTCAATACTTCATTCAGAAGCTGACTCAATACTTCATTCAGAAGCTGACTCAATACTTCATTCAGAAGCTGACTCAATACTTCATGCAGTAGCTGCATTAATATTTCATTCAGAAGCTGTTTGAATACTTCATGCAGTATCCACATTAATACTTCGTGCAGTAGTCACATTAATACTTCATGCAGTAGCCCCATTAATACTTCATGCAGTAGCTGCAATAATACTTCATGCAGTAGTCACATTAATACTTCATGCAGTAGCCACATTAATACTTCATGCAGTAGTCACATTAAAACTTCATGCAGTAGCCGCATTAATACTTCATGCAGTAGCCACATTAATACTTTATGCAGTAGCCACATCAATACTTCATGCAGTAGCCACATTAATACTTCATGCAGTAGCCCCATTAATACTTCATGCAGTAAAGGAACAAATTTCGATGAATGAAATTACGAGGAACTGTTACAACTTATTAAAATAACAAGCTTCTTTTTGTTGATATTAAGAACTTTTAAGCTTTGGTATATACAAGGTAGTGACTGTTGTAACTTGAGTATTGATGATATGTATATTTGTGCACATACTCTTCAAATATATTTTTATAGAAGAAGTTTAGTACAAAACAGGTTGCTTTCCAATTAAAACAATTTTGTTATCAACGCTCTGATAGTACACAGATGAATGACACAAGTTTTCTTTCCACTTATAATTATTTGAAAAGAATTACATTTTTTTATTCAATACAAAAATAGAAAGACTGCCTTGTGAATGAAAAACGGATGCTCCTTTTTATCGGTCGAGGATGAGATAAAATCTAGTCAGAGTGCAGCATATTTATTCATCACAAGTACACCGCCCACATGTGGGCAGTTAAAACACACACGCACAAAGTACACGTTTTTATGCCTTTCTGTTCGAGAAACTAGTAACATTCCAATAAACCAATAATACTTAGAAAAATATTAAGTAACAAAAACGGAATAATGTTTACGTTGAAAACACACTGAAGATTAGATATCATTCTGCCCGAAAAACAACATTGTACCAATAAACCAATAAGGAGGAAACTATTAAATGACAAGAAGCGGAAGATGAACAACATTGACAATATTTTGAAATTAAAGTTTGCTCCGAGTTTCGTAAAATGCTACTTAGATTTATGTGCGATTCATTTCTAATGACTCATTATATATTAACTAAGCTTTCAAAACTTCCGAGTCTACAGTTTTTTGTTGCTTGAGTCATTAGTATCGATATCAAAAGGTGTTTCTTTGTATTTGTAAGTATTTTTTGGGAACTAACTGAACATGACGTGGGTGTGAGGTAAGTATAGTAATGACTTATGTAGACATACGGCAGTAGGGGTCATTTGAAGTATGTATTCAAGTAATATACATCAATAAGTCATGTAATGTAAGTCAACAAGTCAAGTAATGTATGTCACGTTAAGTGATATTGGTCAACAGGTCAAATAATATAAATCAAGCCAAGTACTATACAAAATCTTTCCAAAATGTATCCGACCTTTGGACGGGAAAAATATAATCCGTACATGATGGGATTAGAACCCTAAAATTCTCCAAACTAGGCCTCTTGAGCCTTCATACTCTTATCCCACAGTTCTTTCCTTTACTGTTTTTCACTCTCACAACGGGATTCTTTTAATGGCCACTTTAATTTTGGAAACAACCAGAAGTCACAAGGAACCATATCTGGAGAGTATGGAGATTGGTGAACGACTTTAATTCCAGGTTTCGCCAAAAGAGCCTGAATCAGGTCCGATGTTCTGCCGACAGACGCTTGAATACAAATTTTGTAGCCACTCTGGGCATATTGAATTATCATGCAAAATTTATGAGCGGTATTTTTACTGATCCCAACTTTTTGGGCAATTTCTCGTACGGTCAAATGACGATCACCCATTAGCAAATTTCCCCCCTTTCAATAGCAGCTGCATTCAGAACGGTTTATGGCTTCCCAGAACGCTGGTCATTATCTACCGATGTTCGGTTACTTTTGAATCGGTTGAACCACTCCTTAATTTAAAGAAGTGGTTAATTAATTGAACCACTCCCCATAGCATCGCCTCTAAACGCCTGCTGAATCTTATAGATTATTTCGACTTTAGAATTACCAAGGTTTTGGCAAATTTGATGCTGTACCTTTGCTTAACTCGTTCAGTCATCTTGAGGGCAATAAAAATCCGACGAAAACGCATAACAACGTATGTCAGCAGGCAATGATTGGCACATTGAAATGCAGAGAAAAATAATTCATGCATGCGCATTGAGTTGTCCTCTTCCACTGCGCGCAGTGACGCCGCCTTAGCTTCACTTCTGTGAGCGGGAAAATTCAATGTTGGATACTTTTTAGAAAGACCTCATGTTTCAAAAAGTCAAGTAATGTATATAAACAAGTCAATTATCGTGCATGAACGACTCAAGTAATATAATATATATACTGTATATATATATATATATATATATATATATATATATATATATATATATATATATATATATATATATATATATATATATATATATATATATATATATATATATATATATAGGTATCTTGGTAATATAATAATAAGTAAAGTAATATAAATGAAGAAGTCAAGTAATTAATATGAACCAATCAAGTAATACATATGAATAAATCCAGTAATATGTATGTATAAAGTAGGGTATATATACTGATTAACTCTTTTTTATGAATACCTATAATCTTTTTTCATATAATTGATACAGGTAATCGAAGGCTGTGGAAATCCTTTTATTTTCGTGACCTGTGATTAATCTGGATGCAAATCAATATTTTTAGTACGTACTATATTTACTCGGGTTTCTTCATGAGTAAATCCAAGTGCTCCCGTGAGTACAGGGTCGTGCAGCTAAATTGGGACTAACAGAACTTTTTTAAAATTCGCTATTTTGAAAGGCAAATAATGATAAAACCTAATTTTTACTTGTATTTATTTGTTCGTTATTGTCTACAGAACAAAATCATTCTATGTGACTACCCTTTGCGTCAATAATTTGGGAGATTCTCGAGCGAAACCGTGAACAACTCCTTTTTACATCCTCGGGGTCAAGATTACGAAATGCCCGACGAATGGCGGACTT
>VCRD01001675.1:53371-74183 GCA_006783055.1 Trinorchestia longiramus | reverse complement strand
TCAACGTCCTTTTCAGCCCGGCAAGGAATGTTTTGGTTCTCTTTCGATCACTGCGGGGACTGTGTCGACTTCTCTGAACCTTACCCTCGGCATCAAAAGCAGAAACAATTCGATAAACAGTCGATTTCGCATAGCCAGTGCTCTTAATAATGTCTGAAACAGAGTTCCGGCGCGTCTCAATTCACATATGGTCGTTCTTCGCGCTAATTCCGCCATATTTTAGCGAAATATGCTAGATCTTAATCTGAAATATTATAGCAAAGGGCTTAAGGATTGTCTGTAAAAAAAGAATTTAGTCATAAGTTAAAGTAAATCGAGATACTCATGTGAGTAAATCCACATTCTTAGCTTAATTCATTTGATTTCTTTTTTGATTCAATGGGTGAAAATTTTGTTGCATTTTTACAGGAATTCTACGTACGCTTTATTTCCGGTGCAAATGTGCTAAAAGGGAGTAACCAGACATTTTATTTTCTAATTCAATACAAAATTCCTTCCCTTTTTCAGGTCATGTGGAAAGAAACCGTAAATGAAAAATTTTGTGATGGTGAGTGTAGAAGACTAACTGTGACACCTCCTTACGATATGTCTACAGAAATATTTGTGAATTAGTCATAAATGAAGGGATGCCATTCATCTTCACACGTATAATATTGAATAATATTGACTTTAAGATTACCGTGATATGCTTCAAGACATATTGTGATCAATATTACATGTAAGTAAAGTTATCCACTCGAATATCAGTGTCCTTAGCTTCTGTAACAATTCGTAGACTGAACGAAGTCATGCGACAAGCTTGTTTTGAAGAAATCATTAAAAGAAAACTAGT
The DNA here is from genome assembly GCA_006783055.1 of Trinorchestia longiramus. Lineage (NCBI taxonomy): Eukaryota > Metazoa > Arthropoda > Malacostraca > Amphipoda > Talitridae > Trinorchestia > Trinorchestia longiramus. The sequence goes on along the minus strand of VCRD01001675.1, from coordinate 73,351 downwards.
GCTGCTGGAAAATATTACACGTACAAGGAACAGAAGTCCTTCGCTCAAATGAACGGTGCTGATAAAGACTGTAGTTGAAAAAAGCATTAGTTACGTTGATATTTTTTCTGGAATGGAAAACGTGACTCATGTTCTAGCGACCCTAGCCATCGGAAGTGATCCTTTACATACCACCCAGGCTACGTCAAACATATCTACTGAAAATTCTACCCCGTTTCTTAGTTCTGGATTAGGGGGTGACCTAATATTAGCATCACCTGGAACTTCTGGATTTTCCCCAAACCCCTTCGTAAAAGTTGAGGAGGCGAAGTTGTATGATGACCAAGATATGCCATACAGAACTGTTGACTTCACCGCCGACTTACGCAATGAAACCTCCCTTGGTTTCACGGCTTACTCGGATAGTAACTTCACAGACTCGAACCAGCTCTACGATGTCTACAATTACACCAATTTCGAGAAGCTGGAGCACACTACCAGACTGCTCGAGTTTGGACACAGGTCTGCAGTGTATACGAATTCAAACGCTGTGCCCTGGGAAGAATGTTTTGACAGGTTCTGGAGACAGACCAGAGAAGATAGCCATGATCCCGGCAACTGTCAAATTAAGTTTGACGGAGCTTCTTGCTGGCCGGAGACTGGAGCGGGATCCCTGTCAACGATCTCCTGTTTTGCTGAACTCAACGGAGTGCTATACGACACTAGACGTGAGTACTGAGTAGACAACATAGTCTCAAACTGCGTATAACCCGACACGCGTTGAACAAATTAAGTGTTTTCGGATACTAGGTGTGAATGTATGAAACTTTTCACTAGGTGCGCCGTGCAGTATAGAAAATTTAGTGATTATCATTTTGGAATTAAGGGAAAAGGGGTAAGAAAATTGGTGTGTTCTTTAATTTTTCCGTTTATTGATAGAATATAGTACGGTGAATTACATGGTAAGATACGTGTGTAAAATACATAATGCAAGTCTAAAATTTATGTTCTTTTCAGGCACTTTGTAGAATACCAGATGTCATTAACGTTTCACATAATATGCAATAAATTAGCTTTGTCTGAGCAAGGCATATTGTGTTTTATTTAAAAAAAAACTTGCTACATTTACTTGTTTTTTCAAAGTTGACGTTTCCACTGCCCACATCTAATGCTGATTATCAGGGATACGTCTATTGTATAGTATAAAAAAAGCCTATAAACGAAAATAAATAATGCTTCTCAGGGTAAGTTGTTCATTTAAAAAACTATTTTCCCCGCAGTGTGTTGTTTTTATTCTCATTCTGTACGACCAAAGAGCATCTTGAAAGAGCTTCATTCACGTTAATTGGCTTCAAGATGTTCACTTCATAATAAGCGATCTATGCTATACGCGGTATAAAACTCTGTTTTTCATACTTAAATAGAGTTTCCGTGGAAACTATACGGTTTAGCTTAGATTAATTTGAAATTATCATACAGACGAGAGTATGAAACATTTATGATAGAATTATTCATTTTTAAATGACTATTTTGCATGAATATATACAGAACTTCTATTCTGTATCTTATGTACCGAACATGAAAACTAATAACGTAAAAATTGAGTATTTTATAGTGATCGGGTGCCTTTGGTATCCACAATGCAATGCTTATACTACATGCATACCCGTACTTATTTCAGTTCAATAATTTTATTTCAGTAATATATAGGAAGTAATGGGACGGGCACACACACAGATACAGAGAGAGAAAGACAGAGAGAGAAATGAAGATACATTGTCTATTATATACATGTAGGTGCTTCACTCGAGTGAAATATGTAGAGGACAATAATTTGTGAGTGTTCAAAACCAAACGAATTAGCGTAGCCTTGTGACCACACCAGCGTGTATCTTTCCAAAGTTTTTTTGCTTGTCTTCTTATATAATAGACAGTGTATCTCCATCTCATTCTCTCTTTCTCTATCTATCTATCTATCTATCTATCTATCTATCTATCTATCTATCTATCTATCTATCTATCTATCTATCTATCTATCTATCTATCTATCTCTCTATCTCTTTATAAACATATATCTCTCTATCTGTGAATGTGCTTCCCATTACTTCCTATTTATCACTAAAGAAAAGTTATTGAACTGAAATCAGAATGGGTATATATGTATTATAAGCATTGTATTGTGGATACCAGTGGCGTCGGATCACTATAAAATATTTCATTTTTCCCACTATAAGCCTTCTGCTCTTACACAGCCATGTTATTGGTAGATAAGATACGGATTGCAATTTCTGTATGTATTCATAAAAACTATTCAGCTTCTGATAGTGCGACGGATAAAACTGAAAAATGTATTTTATTGGATAGATCCTTAATTTCATCACTTTTATAAACTGTGGAATTTCCACGGGTTTTAGCTAGGCCATGTTATCGGTAGATAAGCTATAAAATGGAAGTTCTGCGTATATTCATGAAAAATATTAATTCTAAACCCAATGATTCGTCATAAATCTTCAATATATTAGTTTGTATAATAATTTCAAATTAGTCGAATCTTAACCGTAGAATTTCCACGCGAACTATTTAGTTTTACAATAGGGACTATAAAAATTTCTCTATTAGACCAAGTTCATTAATTTAAGATTCACTAAGGAAGCATAAGCCGTCAGGTGAGTTATTTTAACAAGTTACTTCCTTTGTCCAGAAAAAGTTGGTGCATACAACTTTTTGACGTTGTTCGAAAGTAGTTGATGCTGAGGGACAGAAGTCTAAAATTTGTACTCATACAATATTCATTGCAAAACGGGCAAAAAAACACAGGAAAATATAAATTTCCTAATTTTTTCTGGATTATTAAAGTTGGGATGATTTAACTATGAACCAAGGACTACTATAACCAGGACGTGCATCGCCATGTAGCTGACTACGGTAGCGGAGGCCATTGCATTCTTAGTAACATAACATTTTCTATCGAACAAATTGATAAAAAATTACTTATTTCAAGCAATAGAAGGGATTATAAGGTTTTACAGTGAATTTTAAATGGTTTAAAGCACTATAATGCTTTGAAATATCAATTTTAACCAGACTTAACATGTATTATTGTATGAGCTTAGTGGCCACTTTATAGAAAGCCGAGTTGCTGCAGTTCTAGACTCTACAAGTTGATTATAGTTAAATCTTTTCCAATGCAAACAACCAAACATACAATATTCACGCATATAAACAAACAGACATAGAAGTAAAAACCTACCAAACTGCAGTGATTAGTCAGCCAACCGGGACTTCTTGACCGAGGTCTGAAGGACTGCATTCTTCTGTTAGTCTTTCCCTGAGGGGTTGACAGCAAATTTGAGGGGTTGACAGCAAATTATTAGATGGAATAAGTTCTAACACAACAGTGTTTTCTGCCGCTGATGCAGTCGCGTCTTAATTTGAAATATTTTTAACATTTGTCCCTTTCAAATGAACTGGCTTCTTTAGCAATCACTTTTTAAATTATAAATATTTATGGAAATAGAGCCAATGTGTTTCTCCTAGTTGAATGCCTGTTAACTTCTAGCAAACGAATCTACATTCTGTCCTAACTAATGAACCTCCATCCCTATGAAATATTCCCAATATAAATATTGGCAACAAATTGAGAGTTTAAAAACATTGCAGAATAAAAGCAGCAATTGACTTAGAATGAAACAGGTCACGTAAAGAGGGAATTTTGATGTGATAGTCACATGGCATTTAAATTTGTTTAGAAAAGCACCAATTAAGTAGAGATAAGGGCACAATGCTGTAGTGTGCATAGCTGGACAGTGTTTAGAATGGCACAATTGACATAATTATACACACTGTCGCCCTGGCCAGTGCGGTTTCCACCACATATCATGTAATGAGTCACACGCTATGTACAACACACACAGTTCAGCACACACTTCTAATTTATGTGATGCCCAAATAACGAAAAACAACGTCAGTATTGCACTGCATGTTTCATAGCTATACTTTACGAGTGTTGTATGGAGCCAACGCTGTCTTTTATTTTTTATTGAATTGACAGTTCAACATCTCGCTTTAACTGCTGACTCACAAACTGCGTTAAACGAAAGGACGTGTTTTTATCACAGTGATGAAAATGCAAATGCCTATCTCGATGAATGCAGTCAAATGACAGTGTCATGTAAATTCATTCAAGTGCCTGCAAAAAATTCAATTGGGAAAGCCGTCCCTTCCCACAACATTTTTATTGGAAATATTTTAATACCGGCCAACATTAGGTGATCAATCCTGTAGCTCCTGAGCGAGCTGTAGGTGTTGCTGCTGCAGCTAGAGTAACACAAGAGGGTGTTACTGCTGCAGCTGGTGCAACACGGGAGGGTATTGTTGCTGCACCTGGTGCAACACGGAAGAATGTTACTGCAGCAGCTGGTGCAACACGGGAAACAGGGCGTTAGAAACATGCTTCAACTGTCATCCATGAGAATGAGTAATGCATCTAAATGTTGGCTTACTATCCTTCTTAGGTATTCAGTGTTGTAACTTGCCTTTGCATTCAATTGTAATTCTCGACATAAAAACACAAAGTTTGCTAGTGTATTCAATCATATATAATATTTTTTATTCTAAAAACATATTGAAAAAAATTAATTGTGATTAGCCTTATTTACATACAAATTTTAAATGCAGCCATTACGAAGACATTCCTATTTACTTTGAACTTTATGTCAAAGCTAAGAAATTCTTTCTTTAATCAGAACGTCATTCTGAGTAACGACGCACATGGTAATGCTGTGTTTCTATTGAGTAGTATTTTTCTGTGCATAGTTAGCACGATATGTTCAACAAAAACTACAACATTTCAAATTATTTTACTTTCTTCATCACCGAGGTAAAAATGCTTTCAACTTTTTCCCTCAAATGAGTTTCATGATATTTTCCTTCGATTAGCCTGTTTCTGCTGTTATAAGTCCGGTGCAAGGACTACTATAACCAGGACGTGCATTGCCATGTAGCTAACTACGGTAGCGGAAGCCATTGCATTCTTAGTAACATAACATTTTCTATCGGATAAATTGATCAAAAATTACTTCTTTCAAGCAATAGAAGGGATAATAAGGTTTTACAGTGAATTTTAAATGGTTTAAAGCACTGTAATGCTTTGAAATACCAATTTTAACTGGACTTAACATGTATTATTGTATGAGCTTAGTGGCCACTTTATAGAAAACCGAGTTGCTGCAGTTTTAGACTTTACAAGTTGATTATAGTTAAACCTTTTGAAATGCAAACAACCAAATATACAAACATTCACGCATATAAACAAACAGACATGGAAGCAAAAACCTACCAAACTGCAGCAATTAGTCAGCCAACCGGGCCTTCTTGACAGAGGTCTGAAGGACTGCATTCTTCTGTAAGTCTTTCTCTGAGGGGTTGACAGCAAATTGAGTGAGTGTAGTAGTCATCAGAATACTGCCTTTCTTTGACTCGTACAGTTCCTTGATGTCTGCAAATGATGCCGTGTTTCATTGTCAAGACTGATCTTCTGGCCCTTCTCGCTGATCCAGTTGTTGCGGATGCAGTTGTTTAGCAGATTTACTGTATCAAAAAGGAGAAACCAGACACGCTCGTTGTCATGAGGATGCTTGGATGTGGCACTGCAATTACCTAGTGATTAGAATAGAAGTGGCCTTGCAGTCTCGGTTGTTTTCGGCCATGCCACTCAGCAACCCACCAGAAATTGAAACAGTTGGGCGAATCTGTACCTCATTTACCAAGAGAAACACATTCTTCTGTTGCAGTGTCTGGACTTTGTCAAATGTTTCCTTCAGCACCTGGTCCTTGTCAATAGATGAAGTGATGTACTGCAGCTTGCGTTTCCATGGCAGCACCAAAAAGTCTCTGAGCTGTTCATAATTACACTTTGAGTTTGATTGAAGAGCAAAACAATCATTCATGGAAAACTGCTTTTGTGATAGAAGTTCCAACAGACGTCAAAAATACTAACTTCTTCTCCTTCTCGGTGTCGACATAGGCTGACGTGTGAGCTTGAAGGGCGACAACATTTTGGATCGTTTTGTCAGACGGGATGTCATACATAGTTCATTGCCAAGCGCACAGTTTCGTCGGACTGCGTATTCGATCTCAAACCATTGTTGGGATGAAGTATCTTAAACAGTAGTACACTAATGCCGTTCTTGAACGCACTGAGCGTAAGTGGGGAACACAAAGTGGGCTTGTTTTCGACAATCACAGACAGGCTGCACTCACTGAATTTGTCGGTCATGAACAAACACACAAGCCTTTCTTTCGATCTTGAAATAATCAAGTTATTGCACTGCTTCTGCAGGTTACGTTCAGGTTTGAAAGCATCAAATGTAGTAATCTTATCCTTCTGAAGCAAATACCTCAGTTGTTGGTCTTCCACTTTCGCCGGGAGAGATGCAGGATTTGGAGATGGCAGTCATGATGCAGGTACATTGAAGATACTGGGATGGATTTCACGTGTTCACACAACCCCACACTTGTTCGGCATTCTTAATACATATAATTAGCAATAAACTTTGTAAACAAACTGTATCCACTTAGAAATGCAGCAATGTGCCTCGAAACAAACAACAATGTCCGATTCAAACCGAGCGACAGACTACGACAATGTTTGCACTGTGACAGATGGGGGTTAACTGAACTCAGGGAACTGGCCTCCGCTACTGTAGTCAGCTACATGGCGGTGCACGTTCTGTTTATAGTAGTCCTTGGTCCGGTGCTAATTCATCGCAAAATGTAGTACAATTTTCATTTGACTTTCATGTAATGTCCTACTACTTAATTCTGTTAAAAAGATCCTCATCTCTGAGTACTATTCTTCATTTGATCAAAGATAACCACCTTGCAGCTTCTCGCTTCTTTTTAAAAATGTTTGAATACAATTTTTTAAATAACGTTTTTCATCTGTTCAACATTTCAGGATCATGACTTTAGAGAGAGCGGGAAAGGAGTTAAGAGAGATTTTAGCCTCAAACCAGCCTATTATTTTTGAGGTTTTAGAGAGGGTTGATAGCACGAATCGGATACGGATTTTTGGAAAAAGGTTAAATAAAATGACAAGAAAGAAGAAGGTTTAACCTCAGTCTGCGAGTTCCTTCCGTTGAACAAATTTCATTTCAATGTCAACCTCATAGCTTAGAGGAAATTTCCCAGGGACTGGCACCACCTTAACGAAGTCAATAGTCTTTTCAGATAAAAATACAACGAAAAATTTAAGCTTCGTAGGTAATGAATGGATGCTCCATTTATTTGAATAATCTCGGAACTCAGTTGAAATTATCCCGCACGATGAGATTAGTAACTAGAATAAGTTGCGCTTCCATTGTAAGTTCTCGGTAACGTATTGGCAGATAAGCTTATTCTATCAAAGGTAATTAAAGGAAATAATTTAGATAATATTATTGGAAGTGATTCATATCACTTGGAACTAATTAATATCATGATGACACTAATAATTGTCATCAAATTACTGTTTAGTAATTGAAGTCAATATCGTTTAGAAGAGGATGTAAAGAAACACATTGACTGATTCATGCGTAATCCATTTCTGAATAAGTGGATTAAGAGAATAAAAAACAAACAAGGGCTGTAAGAGGTGCAGCTCAAACAGGTCAGGGTTCAGACTCAAAGAATCAAGACTGAATTGGAACTCAACTCGTCGAATCCAAAAGATTCAGAGAGAAAATTATAACTAAACTGGGCTTGTAAGGAGCCCGACTCAGGTTCAGACTCAGGGACTCAATCAAGTTCGACCTCAGTTCATGGCTAAGCTCAGTCAGAATGCATACCACAACGCCAAGCTCGGATGTTGATGAGTGATGCCAATAAGCTGCTCCTCATTAAAATTACCTCGTTTCTCTTCCTTTAGCGCTTCTCAATCGATGCTAGCAAGAAACTGCTTACCTGAATACGCCCGTCAACGTCGTGCTAGACAATTGCTTTTAATATTTGAAGAAGGCAAGCAGAACTTTGGGCGTTCCTTCAGGCCATGCTGGCAAAGGCTTTCTGAGGCATCGCTGAGAAGTTCCGCCAAGTTTGATAAGCTCGTACGTGATACATCGCACAAGCCGTCAACGTCCATTAATGAAAAAAGAAAGAAAATGAAAAACAGTTTACAGCAATATCGTTGATACACAAAATATATTAATATTATGCTTTAAAATACCTTTTCGTTATGAATCTTACGTGATAGAAATACCTACATTAGTTGATAATATTACAAACAGAAGTCATGTTCTCATAATTGAAGTGAAACTTGAAAATAGAAGAGCTCAAAAATTAAAAAAAATTACTTCGAAAAAATTTGCATATAACATAATGTGCCGGATTGAGTTTTCCAGAGTAAGGCTAAAATTTTGTAATTAAAATATGTGAGGAGGGAGGAAAATTTTATGATGCGATTTCAAACATATTGGTCGATCACTCAGTATGATGAATTGCTAGTCCATGAAATTGAAAGTATTAACGTATTTGACTGAGAACTTCATGGCATTTAATAAAATAGAAAGTTACACATCTGAGAAAGATGGTAAATAAGAAAGGAAATTTAAACATGTCATTTATTTCCTGGACTGAAATAGCGATTGTCAAAGAGGAGTTGCGGTACATTAAAAATTCTGAGTTTTCACATTAACTTTTTATTACAGACATTTACTAAAAATGGTACACGAGCTTCATTATAACGGTAAAATTCAAAATAGATACGCGTTAGGACAGTGTTAGCGAAACAGCTGCCTGCCAAGTGTAGAATGCCAAAAATGCATACACAAAGCTTGGTCGACTGCATCACCAGCTTGGTCGACTGGTGAGCGAATCTGCTTGCGAGCGGAAAGACCCGGGTTCGAATCCCGCTGCCGACATGGTTGACGCAGCTAGAAATACGGCATGGGACTTGGGTAAACAACCGAATAATTATTGAAGTAATTATCCGACTCAAGAATGGGCCAGAAGGTTCGTTCCTATAGCCTCTTTCTATTCTATTCTATTCTATTCTATTCTAAAACAGAGAAAGTAATAAAATTGAGTTACTTGTCAGAGACACGATAAATAAGAAACGAAAGTAAAACGTGTTTTGAGTTTCTAAAATTGAAATACCGATAGAAACAAAGTGGAGTTGTAGATCAAAAGTTTTTATTTTTTACTTTCGGTTATTTTTCCAAAACGTTTACTAATAACGGCAAATGGACGGTAAAGATAACATATTCATATCTGCTTATTATTACACGACTAGATAATTCCCGTGAAAATTTTACTGTTTAAATTTGACTAATTTGAAATTATTATAAAGACGTATGTACATAATTGAAGATTTAGGACAAATTATTATGTTTGAGATGAACATTTCTCATGAATCTACAGGGCGAGCCAAAAATGTACAGACTCTTTAACTTATGATAACTTTTTTCTATTTTATACAATCACCCTCAGAAAGCAAAGAAATTAAAATTAATTAACATAGGCTACAAATTTTCAAACTGAGCTTCTCTGGCTTCAATACAGCAGGATAGCCAATGGTCGAAATCACCGATTAGGTTCCGTTGAGTTTCACTGGGTATACCCGCGATGACTTTCCGCACTTTCTTTTTCACATCAGTGATGCTATTTGGATTTATGCTGCAAACTTTCTCCTTCACAAAGCTCCGTAGATCAGTGTTTCTCAAACTTTTGTAACTCGCGGCACATTTATCAACCATTGAAAATGTTGCAGCACACATACCGCAAACGTACTGTGAACTATGGAAAATTATTATTCTACGGCTACATATTTAAAAAATCTTAGCCTCAGAGAGAAAAATTTTAAATGCGAATAACAAAACTAACCTTTTAATTTGGTTTAAAATTTTTAGTGCTGGTTGTTTCCACTTGCCGTTATTAGTGTGAAACGAGTGCTTGGTGCTGTTTTGCAATCTCTTCAATGCTTGGGCATGGGATCAGTACACTCGGATTTCTTCCTCAGTGGAGCGTAGTCTTTCTCCCTTTTTTTATTTTTATATTGTGCAATGTAGAGAACCCTAATTCACACAGATAAGAAATGGAAAATTGCAAGAGGACTGTCAGATCTTTATCTGATAAGGCTGGATAGTCTTTTTTTCTAGAAATCCAAAAGGTATCGATAGCGAACGCAGAATATTTTATTTTCAAGCTGCGGTTTCTTGAAAAACTTGCTAATTCTTCTTCTTCATGTAATTGATGTTCTTCATTAAGAGGAAAATCAATAGACGGATTTTGAATCCAGTCGTACTTCTCTGTGTTCAATGACGGAAAATAAGGGTTAATGCTTTCTCCGAGTGTAGACAAATGTTTTACTATAATAGGGATCATTTTCTTTTTGCAGAAGCTACGCATTGTAGAAAACATATCAGTTTCTCCTTTTTCGACTCTGACTTTCCAAATATCAATTTTCTTCTTGAGAGATACCGATTTATCCGTTTAGGTGAGGATATTTTCATTGCGGCCTTGCATGCTACTGTTAACAGTATTAAGATGACAGAATATATCTGTCACATGTTCCATTTTAGACATCCAAAAATCACATCTGAGATAATTACAGAATCATTCACTCTTTTTTTTCAAAAAATGCAATCAATTCCTTGTGTACTCGTAAATCATGAACACGAGCTAAGACTTTACCTTTTGATAGCCATCGGACTTCGGTATGCATAAGTAAGCGAACATGATTGGAATCCATGTCTTTGAACAATGCTTCAAACACCTTCGGCTTCAATGGCTTACTTTTAATGTAATTGACTATTTCAATAACGTGCTGCAACACCTCCTTCAAATCTTCCTGTGATACTTTTGACACTAGAACTTATCGATGTAAAAAGCAATGTGTACGAATGACTTCTGGATTTTCTTTCTGTACTAGTGAAGCGAAGCCTTTAATACTGCCAACCATACATGGTGCTCCATCAGTGCAAATGCCAACGTAAGACTTCCAGCTCAAATTAATTTTTCAAGATAGTTTGTCACAACATCAAAAATATCCTGACCTTTACAAGTTGTTTGCATCTCCTTACAGCAGAAAAACTGATTGATGATTTTGTCTCCATGAATGAAACGCACAAATACAAGCAACTGAGCACTGTTGCTTATGTCAGTCGATTCATCAACTATTAAGACAAATTTTGATACTTTCATTAAGATCTGTACTTTAGTTTCAATATTCGTTGATAAATCTGAAATTCTCTTTCTTATTGTATCATTTGATATGGGTATTTTGTTTATTTCCGTTTCCGGTTTTTCCTAACATGCATTTAACCATCTTCCTACAAGCGGCCAAAATAACTGACTCAGCAAGAGTACGAGGTTTAGATTTCACTGCTATCAGTTCTGCCACTTCGATGGAAGCAAATTGAGCTCTTTCTGATATGTTCAAAGTTTTTTGGAAAAAGTTTTGTTGCTTTGTTTGCTGATCTAACAATCTTCGAAAATAGCTCACAACTTTAAATTTGAGATAGGAATGTTTAGTAGTGAAATGTCTTTCTAATTCACTTGGCAACATCGATTCATTGGATAACGTATCACAACAAATAACACATAATGGAATTGGCCGCTCAACTGATTCAGTCCAAGAAAATCCTAACTGCAAATACTCATCCTTGTATCTTCAGTCGTGGTGAAGTTTAACTTTTTTTGCACTAGAGTTGACGGATTTTGTCATTTGCTCGCTGTTAGTGGACTCACAATCGTCACTTAGTACTTTTCTTTTTATGAACTTATCCATTGTTATTGAGAGGAGGAGTTATATTATAAAACTGTTAACACACACTGTCTCTCACGTATTCCATAACAGGTAGTGATAAACTAATTAGGTGGCAGCACAGTGGTGTCAGTCACACAGCTGTGCTAGCTTTCAAATTGTTTCGTTCAGCTTTAAAATATGGTAGAAGAAACATTGAAAATTTTTCGAACTTGCGATATTCATAATATATGGCTTATATGCAGATAAAAACACTTCGTTAACTTGATTTATCGTCTACTTCCCCTCAATAGTGAAGGTAATTGATAGCAAGTAAGTAATCTGAATTTAATCAAAGTTAAATGAAAATTATTGACATGACATGAACGAAAAGCTCGTACATTGAAGTAAATATAGTTCTGTATTTGTCCGCGAGATAAAGGTTATAATTGAATGCGTTTCATATAATTATGATAATATAGTGCCATACTAAGATCCACAATGTTTTGCAATAACTACGGTACAATTTAGTGTTCATGGCCCTGCTCTCGGTGCTTAAACTGAACTTTTAACTCACTAAAATTTAACATATTGAATAATATTTTCCATTCTTCGGGATTTGGGAGGAAATTAGTTTAAAACTTTATGAAAGGTATACGCAGATTTTTGTGACGGCTTCTTGTTTCGCGGCAAACTAAATTTGGTCTCGTGGCACACTAGTGTGCCGCTGCACCGTGTTTGAGAATCATTGCCATAGATAAAAATCTAAGAGAGAAAGGTCTGGAGATCTCAGTGGTCACAGGACGTTTTCATTCCTTGAGGTCTTCCAACTTGAGCTCAACCAGTTTGTCCTCTGTTACAGTTATGAAGAGTTCTTTCTGCTGTCCACTTGTTGAGAATCTTGCAAACAGTAATCCGAGTCAGAGCAAAGCCATAAAACCTGTAAAACCTCCATATTGTTCGAGCCTTTGAGTTTGTGTATATCATTTCTTCTACGAGAAACTTGGGTTGGTAAAGAGTTAGCTGGCCCATTTTGAGGTGAGAGAGTGAGAATGTTGAAAAACGGAGCAATAAATACTACATGATGGTAACATTTATGTTTAAATGACCGGTATAAAAGACACATCCTCTGAATTGAAATTTTCTCAGCTTTCTGATAGTGATTGTATTTATTTCTTCCGCCGTACAAAAAATAAGTTATAGCAACTTAAAGAGTACATACAATTTTTTGGCTCACCCTGTATACAGAACTTCCATTCTGTATGTTATCTACCGATAGCGTGGCCTAGATAGTAACCTTGGAAATTGCACGGGTTTAAATTCATAAAATAAGGATCTATGAAATAAAATACATTTTTCAGTTTTAACCGTGGTACTATCAGAATCTGAATATTTTTCATGAATATATACAGAACTTCCATTCTCTATCTTATCTCCCGAAGACATGGCCGTGTAGAAGAAGGCTAGTAGCGGGAAAAGATGGCGTATTTTATAATAATCCAGCGCCTTTGGGATTCACAAGACAATGTTAGTAATACTAGTGTACCAGCTCTGATTTCAGTCCAATAATTTTTCCTCAGCGATAGATCTGAAGATATACCATGAGCATACACATAGGGCAGAGATAAAGAAAGAGACAGTGAGAGATGGAGATACACTGTGTATCATATATGTAGATATTTACTAACATTGGTTCATGAACTTCATGATTATATCATAGTTAAAACTAAATGCAGGGGAAAATGTTGCTACCAGAACTTATGTCTGATATGTATAATTTTTGTGGGGTTTAACAATCGTTTCACTATCCTTATGATGGTTTAAAACAAATGCATGATTTCATTGAATTATATTATACAATAAGCATTATATACTGTGTAGTGGTTATAGCGATCGTATACATGAGAAAAATTTGGAAATGAGAACATTTTATGTATTTAAAAGTAATTACTACAGAAATGGGAATAATAATACGTAACAATGAACCATTCTTATCGATAGAATATCGTGATTTATTTTAATCGATACTAAAGCGATGGTGTACGAGGGGAATGACTGTTTCTTTTTGGTTTGTTACAACTTAAGAAGTTCTTATCATTTGTTTTCTGCTTTCAGACTCAAAGTGCCGTGTGACTTTTGTTTTAATTTTGTTTAGTGATTGATTTCTTTTGACACTCGGGGGTAGTTTATTCCAAAGTAATAAACCAGAGATTGATAGAGCTCTTTGCCCATGTTGGATGAACAAAAACTCGCTAAAACATCATACCTTTGATTTTGCTTTTCCCTCCTGGCTGTGGGTGGAAGGAATTTTGAAGCTCTGTCAGTACTTTGCGAGCAATATAGAAACGAAAATATATATCGGACCTTGTGAATGAGTAGTTTTAGTTCTATCGAGATGCAGTTATGCTTTTTTTGAGAGAGAGGTGCATGATCCTTTTTCCTAAAGTTTCCTTTGTTTACTACCTTAGCAGTAAAATTGATACATTTCTGTAACTCTCTTCCAGAACTTTTAGGCATATTTGCCTATATCAAGTCACATTAATCAAAGTTTTTTGTCCAATAACTGATTTTTTTTCAAGCATGTTCTTCACACAATGAAACACTTTGAAGTTCCGTTAATTTTGGCGCAAGTTTTTTCCCCATCGGATGTGAAACACATGTTTCGACCAAACCAGACGCCGAAATTTTTTACTTTCTATACTCGATTATATAATTTTCTAACATTAGGGTAAACACGATGCTTACGGTTGTTCAAATTGGCGGTTCAAAAAATGTACGTAGGGGTACACATGAGTACCAACATGTAGTCAACGTTTTAAGTTTGGTAGCTCCCCAATTGTCCCCCTGGAACCAAAATTTATGTACTGTTGGCTTGTGCTAAATTCAAGGCCATTTTTGTGGCACCTTCATTTTAAGTTGTTTAAAAGGCTCTCAGTGGTTGTTTTTATGTTAGGTAATTGGCCTGAACACTCATTAGTAACTTGTTTACCATCTCCGCGCACAGAAATTCAACGGTTTACAATGCTTAAGGTAATGGTTTAATCATGAGCTGCAGTCATTGATCACTGTATATGTTTATTCCTATGCACGTATTAATTACCAAACGAGTACTGTAACACTGAAACTATCCTTAACGTATTGAAGGTTATATTGTCCTGCCCAACTGCCACTTTATGAAGAGCATAAAATTCCACGTATCTCCTACAAATTAATTGTATTTGGTGTCCATTTATTAATGGTATTGTGAAGCCGGACGGGATCTAAGTTATCAGTACTTCATCAAAGACTTTTAACCTGATTTCAAAAAAAAGTGTTGAAATTGGAGGCTCTTTGCAACGGATTTTCAAACTTTTTTTTGCATTCAATATTTTTGTATTGTGCCCTCTCTCTGATGATTTCCAATGTTCGTTTTGGATTTCTCTTCATTGTTAATAGTTCATTTAAAGAGTTCACTCGTTGTGTTTCACTAACACATTTCCTGAGAGCCATTTCATGATGTTCACAACGGTCTCGTAGAGAATTGGTGGGTTGATTACTTTTATAACAGCGCAGGGAAGCTTTTTTGTCTCTGCTCAGATCATTTATTTTATTTGTTATCCTGTCAGTATGTTTCAGTTTTGCAGTTCTTGTCGTGTGTGAGGGCACTCGTTCAAGGCTGCTATGAAATTTTCATTGAAAGTTGAGACTCGAATATCGACATCATCAGTTATTTCAGTGTTTTGAAATTCATTGCTCAAATCCCATAATTTCTTTTGAAACAGTTCTGGTGTGTGGAGAGTCTTCATACGGTAGGTAATCAAGCGGCAATTTTGTTTCTCTTTTTCTACGATAATTAAGCATTCTAACGAGTGGCAATCGGATAATGAAAGGGATAATCAAGTACAGAGTATTGCTTTAGGGCTATTCGTAATTGCCGGACTTAGAAGAGTTTTGAAACTTTTAGTGACGCAAATTGGTTCTTGAGCTACTCGTATTTGTGATGGGTTCATTCAGTATACCATTTTGGCTAACTGATTATTTTTATCAATCAAGTCTAAGCTGAAATTTTGTTTCTAAAATCGTTCTATCTGTTGTCTGAATAAACTCTAGTTAAGTTATGTTAAGGGTAAGGATACAGATGGGTGCCTGAAAACGGTGTCACATCATTTCTATGCCCTCACGTACTTTTGCTGAAGTTTGTGGAGTTGCGTGAACATTTTTGATGCAAATACATGATCCCCTACCTGCATTATTTTCTGGCCGTAGTAGCGGTGCAATGAGTAATCAGGAATATAAAAATACAAACCGTGTTTTTAAAGTAAGTATCGCTTCAAAATTCCTCCTTTGAAGCGCCGCTGTTTGCATTTGATACATGCGCACTGTGTACTGTCCTTTGTTGGCAAGCTACAAACGCCAGTACAGAGTCATTTGGCATGCGTACTTTTGCTTGTGAGTATTTGAAATGTCTCCTCCGATTGACAATCCTACCAACAGAAAAATACGCACTGTGATTCGTTTTCTTAGCGTTAAAGGCATGGAAGCACCTGAAATTTATGATCAGACCAGTGAAGTGTGTGGAAAAATATTATGAGTGATGGGATAGTACAGAAATGGGGGAAAGCTTTTTTTACATGGCCGTACGAATGTGCATGATTAGAAACGAACGTGGCAACTTTCAGTCATTACTGACGATTCGGAGCAGAAAGTTGATGAAAAAATTAGAAATAGAAATAGAATGAGGCTATAGGAACGAACCTTCGGGCCCATTCTTGGGTCGGATAATTACTTCGATAATTATTCGGTTTTTTTACCCAAGTCCCATGCCGTATTTCTAGCCTCGTCAACCATGTCGGCAGCGGGATTCGAACCCAGGTCTTTCCGCTCGCAAGCAGAGATGCAGTCGACCGAGCTGGTGATATCAGTCGACCAAGCTGGTGATGGAAGGAAGGAAGAACAGATGCCTTACGATTTTGACTTTATGTAATGAGTTTCCTCAAGTGACAAGAAATGTGCTTAATGTTATTGTCACAAATCGTTTAAATTACCGAAAGTTCTGCTCACACTGGGTATCGAAAATGCTGACTAGTGGCAAATTTATGAGACGATGGTCAAAAGCTAGTTTTATAGTACGATAAGAATTGTAAAACAGTTGAAATTTTATAGAAAAGTAGATTACAGTACTGGGTTTCATGCAAAAATAAAATTGCTCGAAATATTTTACTTATTTTTTATCAAAACAGTATTTACTTTATACACACGCTTCGTATAAACATTGGATTCTTGGATCGAACTATGTTTCAAAGACGCAGAAAATGTTGATGTCTTCAATTATCATTATTACTTTTCTGTAGTCCATTTTATCACTGGTACCACTCGCGTTGATATGTTTAACTTTTATGCGATTCATATTTGCGTAATTATTTGAGGTAGTGCGATTGTTGTGTCGTACGAACCATTTTGCATCTAAGTGTGTTGGTTCGACGAAGTGCTGTTGTATGCTTGTAATGTCTGTTGGGAGTGGGGATGTGTTTACCTTGGCGTTACTATTTAGTCACCTGGACGAAGTAATTTTATTCTGTTATCCATTTCCTATGTTAAATAGGGCACTATAGGGATTATTTTTTCGATTAACTATGACTGGAGTTCTGGTAGTTACCTATGTCGTTATGGGTTGAACTGTGGTCTTCTATACGTCGTTTTCGCTTTGATTGTAGATGTCAATCAATTTTCCTATCACATTAGAAATAACTTAACAGATGAGGTCCCTCGCTGCATGATCAAATAAATTTTTATTGAGGCATTCAAGGGCATCACTGTTCTCATTAATGAAATTTGTGTCCTAGTTTTTGATTGGTATGCTCTCCGTTTTGACAGCCTCTTTTAAGGACTGATAGATTGGTTTCTGTTGTGCGTTGCATCAAACTGGAGTGCAACTTCATGGAAGAAGCAATATTCATCAGCTCTAGTGTGAGCTTAGTTAACATAAAGCAATTGTATTACTTCATCTATGCTGCTTCCTACCTGGGCACATATGGGATTGGATGATGCTTTTGTGATGTAATTTAGATTCGCATTTGGAGGTTTGACTTTGTCCTGAGTTTTTCTTTCGTTTTAATTTTCGTGACTATGATCACGCACATGGTCATGATAGTGACTGTATATTGTAGTGTGGCTTAATTTTTGAGGAGGTTACAACTTTTGAGTAGTTTCTTTTGTCCTTGCGTGGTTATTCGAATGTCAGTGACTTATGGACAATAGGGACATTGTACACTGTGCGTGCGTCTCATTAAAGAGTGATGGAAATTTATTATTTGTTTCTTTGTTCTAGTTGGTGGTAATCGAGTTTGTGGATAGTCGATTAGGATTTTGAAAGTGTTGATTCAAAAAATTGTCATTATTTCTTTTTGAATGCATCCTTAGTTTGGAAAGATTCAGGGCGTTCGAGACATTCATGCGCCTATGCATGGGAACTGTTTTTGAGCATGTGTTATCTATGTGAGATTTATTAAGTGGTAAGAATTTATCGCACGACTATTCAAAATTAATATTTTAACTTTGGAGTTTGGCAGAATGCGAGTAATATGGTGAGGCAAGTTGCAGCGTTGATTTCATAGCAATTTGAACAAGTCTCTTCATTTGTATTTCTTGATTGCATGAGCGTAAGTTAAAGCACATGTCTGGAGTGGAATCAATGTTAGATGTGATTCATTACAGAATGTTAACGCATTATCTAGTCGCTGATCAGTTACGATAAGTGTGGGCAAGGGAGTGTTTTATCGCAAAAAGCTTTTAATGGACCTAGATGTTTTTGAATATTAAAACGGTTTAATTGTGCACAGTTTTCTATGACCTCATCTTGGGCTGAATAGATTTTTATTGACGTGTTTATCCATGAGCTAAATCGGGATTCAAAAAGAGCTCAGCTAAATTGTGCTGAAAAATCTGGTGCCAATGTACCACACCATTGAGACTTTCACATGAAAGGGACTTTCACATCTTAGTAACTTTTACACCGGAGTGATTTTCACACCATAGATACTTTCACACTATAGATACCTTCACACCATAGATACTTTCACACTATAGATACCTTCACACCATAGATACTTTCACACTATAGATACCTTCACACCATAGATACTTTCACACTATAGATACCTTCACACCATAGATACTTTCACACTATAGATACCATCACACCATAGATACTCTCACACTATAGATACCTTCACACCATAGATACTTTCACATTATAGATACCTTCACACCATAGATACTCTCACACCAGAAGGACTTTTGCACAAAAGAATAAATCCCTCAGAGGCGCCACCAGCTGTTTTAACCCACAAGTCTCAGTAGAAGATGCGGTGCTGACTTTAGAATTTTACTGAATTCTTTATTGGAAAAATGGAGTTTTATTGCCCTCTTTGTTTCAATAGTTGAGTTGTATTTAATTTGTTTTTTTAAAAGCTAATGTTTTATTTTATTCTCAGTTCTATGGCTGGAAATGAGCGACGCAATTCGGCTCTTGCTGGAGAAACAAACTTCTTAAGAATCATAGATCTTTTTTTTAGGCTGATCTCAAAGAAAAAGTTCCTGGTCGTTTTCATCGAAAATTTTGGGCCGTTCCAGTAAAAGTTTCTCTGTATTCTTGAAGATCAATTACTGCTCCATCTCACACTTTTAGATTGAACTGGTACACGTCCACACAGGGAGCAAATTGATTCATTGACCGACTGATGTGCTTTTGAAAGATGAATGTTCACGCTGACAAGATGGTGAGCTGCAGCGTGCGATGGAGATTGATGAAAAATAATAGAGATGGATGAGGGAAATTGAGGAAGTCTTCTTTGCAATATAAAAAGGGTAGCCTGGTAGTTACCCGTAGCTGGACACAACCACTCCTCGTCCTCATGGCATTGATCTCGAAGCAGATGGTATTTAATTTTCTACAGGTGGTGGACAAAATAATGGAAACACCTTCAAAAATCAACAAATTATAATTTAATATGGTGTAGGTCCGCCTTTTGCGGCAATTACAGCTTCAATTCTCCTAGGTATTGATTCATACAACTTGTGAATTGTTTCCAAAGGAATTGCAAGCCATTCTTCAGTTAGAATACCCTCCAATTCTTTGAGATGATGGGGGTGGAAATCGATGTCTTACTTGAATCTCTAAAACTGACCATAAATGCTCAATGATGTTGAGGTCTGGAGATTGTGCTGGCCATGCCAGATGGTCAACTTCATTACAATGTTCCTCATGCCATTCTTTAACAATTCTAGCTGTATGGATTGGAGCA
>VCRD01001675.1:20390-43235 GCA_006783055.1 Trinorchestia longiramus | reverse complement strand
CTCACATACACTGTATTCCTCACGTACACTGCATTCCTCACATACACTGCATTCCTCACGTACACTGCATTCCTCACGTGCACTGCATTCCTCACGTACACTGTATTCCTCACACACACTGCATTCCTCACATACATTGCATTCTTCACGTACGCTGCATTCCTAACATAAATTTGTTACAATAACATTTCTGCTTTAAGGCCATCTTGAGAGTTTCACACGATAAAAAATACTTGTATGAATGTAATTCTGTACAGATTAGAAGGTAAAAGTAACCGAATACAAATTAGTACAACAGTAATTTTTTTTTGCAACAGCAAATGGGGCACCATGCAGCTGCTGGTTGCTAATTAGTATGAACGAAGTAATATTAAAGAAAATGATGGTAATGATTTTGATGATAATAATATCACTATCATTATTACTACTAATAAAAAACAATAATATTAGTAATAACATCAAATAATAATGTTAACAATAACTATCTAAATACTTTTCTTCCAGTTTCTTAACCTTACGAAATAATTCAACTTCATCATTCACTAAAGCTCTAAAAAAATGGTTGATTATTTTACTAATAACAAAGTTTATATATAAAATGCCACGTTTGCAACTACGAACATAGTCCTGAGGGTGCAAGGTGCACCGCAGAAATTACAGTTGCATTCACATAAATGAAGCTAGAGTTAAATTATAGACCGCACAATCATTGTTAATACACGTACACCTGAACATAGAATTTTGAATTACTTACATTCCATCCATAACACATGAGTGTAATTTTTTTGTGCATTGAACTCTGAATTTTGAACATTAATTTCTTAGGTGATAACATTCAATGATTCATTACGATCAGTAAATTTGTTATTATGAAACCACCCCATTTTACTCAATTCGTTTGTAGCAATAGGAATGTTACAGCTCGAATTTTTATTCGAGTGCACGGAAGAACAACACTTATATGATTTCAAAAACACGTTCATGTGCCTTGTTGCATTTTTACGTTCAGAAACTAGAAGCGAATGTTCCTATGAAAAACAAGCAAAGAACATGACCTAACCTTACATAAACTAGCCTAAAATAATCTACTCTTACATAACCTAAGCTATACTACCCTAACTTTACATGACCTAACATAACCTAACATAAACTAGCCTAAATTAATCTACTCTCACATAACCTAAGCTATACTACCCTAACCTTACCTGACCTAACGTAACTTAACCATAACCTAAACTAACCAAACATTTTTTCCAAAAGAAATGCTACAATATTCGTTAAAATTAATATTTTCTGAATAAAGGATCGTCCTCTCTCTTTTCATTGATGTCTCAAAGTTTAATGTATATTTCAACTCCGCGATAACATGAATGTGAATTCATAATACTTTTTTGGAATTTTTCACCATACAAATAGCGTTTAAACTTCCTATTGGGTGTCAATGAATATTATTCAAGCTTTCTTGTGGTCTTGTTGTTATAGAAATGTGGAAAACTTTTATAAATATTCGTATATTTATTCAATTGTCTCAAATATTCCATTCGAAAACATTGTTATTATTTAACGAAGTTTAATGCAAAGATACAGAACAGAAACAAAGTTTTTATCGAAGTGTATCGAAAGACACATTCGAGCTACATAAATAAAAATAAATACAAATCAGAATTTTGCACATCGCAGAATTTGTGCAACTGAGTTCATGAAAACACAATTTAGAAGCCGCGAAAATTTGTGAACAGTTGAGCGCAATTCTGGATTTTCGATTGTTCCTCTATTCGAAAGTGAAAATGCTTTTCAAACTTTAGTAAAGATACTAAACGTGTTGTGTTACTACGGTTAATACTGTGACAAGTGTATTGTGTCACGGCAGTAAATACTGTGGCAAGTGTATAGTATAACAGCAGTAAACACTGTAACCACAGTGTATTGTGTCACAGCAGTAAATACTGCGATAACAGGGCATTCTGTCACAGCAGTAATTAATACAAATGACTTTAATTAGTCAAGTTTGCATAATTGAGAACTGAATCAAAACAAGCCAATGAAATTAAAGTTAAGCAGAAAAAAATAATAAAAAGATAATTTAACTAATTTTCTGCAGACGCCCTTCAAGAACTTCTGCTGTTGACAGCAAAACATGAAGATTTTGGAATCCTTCTACCATGATTTTGATGATCATAATACTGAAGAATTTTACTCTTGACAAGAAATACGTATAAATGTGAATAATATGATAAAAATGGAATGTGATAGATAAGTACAAATCGTACATGTTCGATATGTCAAAATCGGTACATGTTCACTTCATGCCAGGGGCTTGACTTATGTGTAAAGATAATAGTATTTTTCCATACACGTGCATCGGTGATAAGCTGTATGGCGTTTAATATTTAAAATAAAACATCGTGTAGTTTTTTAAACTGTAAGAAACACGTGAACCAGAAAATATAATTATTTTCCAATAAAATACCGAAATCTCCGTGGAGTTATTTTTACCATGAGCATCATATACTGTACCTGTCATAACTTTCCATACTCAAAGGGGGTGAGAAGGAAAGGGGGATGAGTGGGAAGGAGGGGTGAGTGGGTAAAGTAAGGATGTAAATGAAGTACCTGGTGTACAAACAGGGACACAATCAGCCGAGTGTTTTGTTTACAAACACTCAGAATGAGGTAATCGCATTTCTCTGTCACGTGGCTCCAACTGTAGTGTGGAAACCTTTTGGTTCGGTGGTCCAGCGCTTTGAAAAGCTTTTGGTTTAGTGTGCAAGCACTTTGGAAAGCTTTTGGTTGAGTGCTCAAGCACTTTGGAAAGCTTTTGGTTTAGTGTGCAAGCGCTTTGGAAAGCTTTTGGTTTAGTGCTCAAGCACTTTGGAAAGCTTTTGGTTTAGTGCTCAAGCGCTTTGGAAAGCTTTTGGTTTAGTGTGCAAGCACTTTGGAAAGCTTTTGGTTTAGTGCTCAAGCACTTTGGAAAGCTTTTGGTTTAGTGTGCCAGCGCTTTGGAAAGCTTTTGGTTTAGTGCTCAAGCACTTTGGAAATCTTTTGGTGTAGTGTGCAAGCGCTTTGGAAAGCTTTTGGTTTAGTGTTCAAGCACTTTGGAAAGCTTTTGGTTTAGTGCTCAAGTATTTTAGAAAGCTTTTGGTTTAGTGCTCAAGCACTTTGGAAACCTTTTGGTTTAGTGTGCAAGCGCTTTGGAAAGCTTTTGGTTTAGTGCTCAAGTACTTTAGAAAGCTTTTGGTTTAGTGTGCAAGCACTTTGGAAAGCTTTTGGTTTAGTGTGCAAGGACTTTGGAAAGCTTTTGGTTTAGTGTGCAAGCACTTTGGAAAGCTTTTGGTTTAGTGTGCAAGCACTTTGGTCTCCGGAATCGATGAAAATTAGCGTTGCCTGCCTATAGTTTAGAATCCAGTGTTTATTTTGAATTCATTTTACCATAATTGATGCTACGCTGTTTATGTTTTCATAGATGTGACTTATTGAGCGCAAAAAAGCTATGGAAAGCGATAGAAATTCTACCATTTAAAAAATGGAAAGCACCTCAACTTTTTTCATAGAGCATCAGTATATTCAGTAACAAACGTTCAGTATACTCAGTAAACATTCAAGTTTAATACAATGGGGGAACCAAATATTCGAACAAGTTAAAATTCTTTATTTATTAAATTCCTTATCAACATAAATAGGGTATACCAAGACTGAATTAACACACACATGTATAAACTAAGAACATACAAAAGAAACGAATAAATTATAGTAAATAATGAATTCCTATACAGTCATGAATATTCACGGGGGGAAAAGCATTCCTAAAGAACAAATTTTTGATTTTAGATGACGCAAAATACTGTTTGGATTACATTTTTGCTACTATTGTAAAACTTTCTCGCTTGTTCCAATAATTGTTATCAGTAGTCACCGTGAAATGTCAAAATACTAGCTGGTTTATTCAAAACTGAGAAATCATACAATAGTGTCGTAATGATGGTGAGAGGTGAATAACTCACAAATTCTGTGAAAACCTTGATTATTGAACAGTGGAAAGCTGGAAATAGTTACAGGAAAATATCAGAAAACCTTTGAATTTCATTTGCTACCATTGCTATATTTATTCAAGGATATAAAATATCAGGAACTGTTGGAAACAACATAAGATCTGATGCAACACGCAAGATTTTTCCTAGGTCCTTGAGAAAAATCACACGAAGAATCGAAAATAATGCAATGATCACCAGAAAGGAGTTACAAGAAGATTTATTAGGGTCAGGGACTAGTGCTCCACTACAAACTATCAGGAATGAACTTCATAGGGATCAGCTGAAGTTAGAGGCTCCTAGAAAAACTCCACTGTTGACTAAATGACACAGAAATGCCCGTTTAAAATTTGTTTCCGAACACAAAAATGAACATTCTGGAAAGGTGTTCCATGGACAGACGAGTCAAAAATTGAGCTGTTTGGACGAAATTCACGTAGCCATGTTTGAGGAAATGACGGTACAACCTACTCATATGTGCCAAAAAACACAATTCTTACTGCAAAGTTTAGAGGTGGCAGCATTATGGTGTGTGGGTGTTTTTCTGAAAATGACACTGGTAATTTGTATGTGGTAGACATGGTAAAATGAATGCGGCGAGGTATCAAAATATTTTGCACAATAATTAACGTGATCCCATAGAAAAACTAAATCTTCATGAAAAGTGGCTTTTACAACAGGATGACGTCCTTAAGCACACAGCAAAGTTTACCAAAAAAATGGATTGTCAATCACAATCTGAAATTACTAGAATGGCCACACCAGTAGTCAGACTTGAACCCCATTGAAAATTTGTGGTTTTATTTAAAAATTAAAATTCAATCAAGAGCTCAAACGTGCATTCCAGATTTGAAGAAAATTTGTAAAGAGGAATGGGGCAAAATTCCTACAGAAACATGCAAATCATTGATCAAGAACTACAGACAACTTTGCTCGATGTCGAGCTGAATAAAGGTTATGTTACGAAGTATAAAATCAAAATTATCGATTATTTATGTTCTGTACGAATACTTTTTCTACCCCTAAATATTTATAATTGTATATCAGTTCATTATTTACTACAATTTATTCGTTTCTTTTACACATTATTAGTTTATTCATGTGTGTGTGTAAATATAGTATAATTATATCTTATTTTTGTTCATCTGAAATCTAATGAATAAAGAATTTAATATGTACAAATTTTGGTTACCCCTCTGTATATACAAACATTCTAATACTTAAAAAGAGACGTAGAATTGAGGTAAATACATTTTATTACAAAAAAATTGTGGAAACACTAACCGATTATTTCAATTGAACTTAGATTTTTTTGAGCGAATGATTCTATGTATAAAAACCGGACATATTCAGAAGACCTTGTCTTTTGAGAGAAACATTAGAAGACCCTCAAAATTGTCCTAACTTTTTCAAAGAGGAAGTTTTTAGAAATAGCAGCCTTGGTGAGATAGAATTAAGTTGATTCAGTGCCACTAAGTTCCAGGGCAATGTTTAGCAGAATATAAACAATTAAGTACTGCTAAATTTCAGGGCAGTGTCCCGTAGCATAGAGATAATTAAATGCTACTAAATTCCAAGGCAATGTCCAGTAGAATAGACTATTAAATACCTCTAAAATCCTGAGCAGTGTCCAGTGGCATACATACAGTTAAATACCACTAAATTCCAGGGTAATGTCCAGTAGAATATGGACAATTAAACACCACTAAATTCCAGAGCAATGCTCGGTAGAATATAGACAATTAAATACTGCTAAATTCCATGGCAATATCCAGTAAAATATGGACAGTTAAATACGACTAAATTCCAGGGCAATGCTCAGTAGAATATAGAAAATTAAATACCATCTGCTTCGAGATCAATGCCCTGAAGACGAGGAGTGGCTGGGTCCAGCTACGGGCAACTACCAGGCTACCCTTTTTATATTGCAAAGAAGACTTCCTCAATTTCCCTCATCCATCTCTATTATTTTTCATCAATCTCCATCGCTTGCTGCAGCTCACCATCTTGTCAGCGTGAACATTCATCTTTCAAAAGCACATCAGTCGGTCAATGAATCAATTTGCTCCCTGTGTGGACGTGTACCAGTTCAATCTAGAAGTGCGAGATGGAGAAGTAATTGATCTTCAAGAATACAGAGAAACTTTTACTGGAACGGCCCAAAATTTTCGATGAAAACGACCAGGAACTTTTTATTTGAGATCAGCCTAAAAAAAAATCTATGATTCTTAGGAAGTTTGTTTCTCCAGCAAGAGCCGAGTTGCGTCGCTCATTTCCAGCCATAGAACTGAGAATAAATAAAACCTAAGCTTTTAAAAAACAAAATTAAATACAACTCAACTATTGAAAGAAAGAGGGCAATAAAACTCCATTTTTCCAATAAAGAATTCAATAAAATTCTAAAGTCAGCACCGCATCTTCTACTGAGACTTGTGGGTTAAAACAGCTGGTGGCGTCTCTGAGGGATTTATTCTCTTGTGCAAAAGTCCTTCTGGTGTGAGAGTATCTATGGTGTGAAGGTATCTATAGTGCGAAAGTATCTATGGTGTGAAAATCACTCCAGTGTAAAAGTTACTAAGATGTGAAAGTCCCTTTCATGTGAAAGTCTCAATAGTGTGGTACATTGGCACCAGATTTTTCAGCACAATTTAGCTGAGCTCTTTTTGAATCCCGATTTAGCTCATAGATAAACACGTCAATAAAAATTTATTCAGCCCAAGATGAGGTCATGAAAAACTGTGCACAATTAAACCGTTTTAATATTCAAAAACATCTAGGTCCATTAAAAACTTTTTTGCGATAAACACTCCCTTGCCCACACTTATAGTAACTGATCAGCGACTAGATAATGCGTTAACATTCTGTAATGAATCATATCTATTATAACATCGATTCCACTCCAGACATGTGCTTTAACTTACGCTCATGCAATCAAGAAATACAAATGAAGAGACTTGTTCAAATTGCCATGAAATCAACGCTGCAACTTGCCTCACCATATTACTCGCATTCTGCCAAACTTCAAAGTCAAAATATTAATTTTGAACAGTCGTACAATAAATTTTTACCACTTAATAAATCTCACATAGATAACACATGCTCAAAAACAATTCCCATGCATAGGCGCATGAATGTCTCGAACGCCCTGAATCTTTCCAAACTAAGGATGCATTCAAAAAGAAATAATGACAATTTTTTGAATCAACACTTTCAAAATCCTAATCGACTATCCACAAACTCGATTACCACTAACTAGAATATAGAAAAAAATAATAAATTTCCATCACTCTTAAATGAGACGCACGCACAGTGTGCAATGTCCCTATCGTCCATAAGTCACTGACATTCGAATAACCACGCAAGGACAAAAGAAACTACTCAAAAGTTGTAATCTCCTCAAAAATTAAGCCACACTACAATATACAGTCACCATCATGACCATGTGAGTGATCATAGTCACGAAAATTAAAACGAAAGAAAAATTCAGGACAAAGTCAAACCTCCAAATGCAAATCTAAATTACATCACAAAAACATCATCCAATCCCATATGTGCCCAGGTAGGAAGCAGCATAGATGAAGTAATACAATTGCTTTATGTTAACTAAGCTCACACTAGAGCTGATGAATATTGCTTCTTCCATGAAGTCGCACTCCAGTTTGATGCAACACACAACATAAACCAATCTATCAGTCCTTAAAAGAGGCTGTCAAAATGGAGAGCATACCAATCAAAAACCAGGACACAAATTCCATTAATGAGAACAGTGATGCCCTTGAATGCCTAAATAAAAAATTATTTGATCATGCAGCGAGGGACCTCATCTGTTAAATTATTTCTAATGTGATAGGAAAATTGATTGACATCTACAGTGAAAGCGAAAACGACGTATAGAAGACCACAGTTCAACCCATAACGACATAGGTAACTAACAGAACTCCAGTCATAGTTAATCGAAAAAATAATCCCTATAGTGCCCTATTTAACGTAGGAAATGGATAACAGAATAAAAGTATTTCGTCCAGGTGACTAAATAGTAACGCCAAGGTAAACACATCCCCACTCTCAACAGACACTACAAGCATACAACAGCACTTCGTCGAACGATCACATTTAGATGCAAAAGGGTTCGTACGACACAACAAACGCACTACCTCAAATAATTACGCAAATATAAATTGCATAAAAGTTAAACATATCAACGCGAGTGGCACCAGTGATAAAATGGACTACAGAAAAGTAATAATGATAATTGAAGACATCAACATTTTATGCGTCTTTGAAACATAGTTCGATCTAAGAATCCAAAGTTTACGCGAAGCGTGTTTATAAAGTAAATACTGTTTTGATAAAAAATAAGTAAAATATATGAGCAATTTTATTTTTGCATGAAACCCAGTTCTGTAATCTACTTTTCTATAAAATTTCAACTGTTTTACGATTCTTATCGTACTATAAAACCAGCTTTTGACCATCGTCTCGTAAATCTGCCACTAGTCAGCATTTTCAATACCCAGGGTGAGCATAACTTTCGGTAATTTAAACGTTTTGTGACAATAACATTAAGCACATTTCTTGCCACTTGAGGAAACTCATTACATAAAGTCAAAATCGTAAGGCATCTGTTCTTTCTAATTTTTTCATCAACTTTCTGCTCCGAATCGTTAGTAATGACTGAAGGTTGCCCCGTTCGTTTCTAATCATGCACATTCGTACGGCCATGTAAAAAAAGCTTTCACCCATTTCTGTAATATCTCATCACTAATAATATTTTTCCACATACTTCACTGGCCTGATCATAAATTTCAGGTGCTTCCATGCCTTTAACGCTAAGAAAACGAATCACAGTGCGTATTTTACTGTTGGTAGGATTGTCAATTGGAGGAGACATTTCAAATACTCACAAGCAAAAGTACGAATGCCAAATGACTCTGTACTGGCGTTTGTAGCTTGCCAACAAAGGGCAGTACACAGTGCGCATGTATCAAATGCAAACAGCAGCGCTTCAGAGGAGGAATTTTGAAGCGATACTTACTTTAAAAACACGGTTTGTATTTTTATATTCCTGATTACTCATTGCACCGCTACTACGGCCAGAAAATAATGGAGGTAAGGGATCATGTATTTGCATCAAAAATGTTCATGCAACTCTACAAACTTCAGCAAAAGTACGTGAGGGCATAGAAATGGTGTGACACCGTTTTCAGGCACCCATTTGTATCCTTACCCTTAACATAACTTAACTAGAGTTTATTCAGACAACAGATAGAACGATTTTAGAAACAAAATTTCAGCTTAGATTTGATTGATAAAAATAGTCAGTTAGCCGAAATGGTATACTGAATGAACCCATCACAAATAGCTCAAGAACCAATTTGCGTCACTAAAAGTTTCAAAACTCTTCTAGGTCCGGGAATTACTAATAGCCCTAAAGCAATACTCTGTACTTGAATATCCCTTTCATTATCCGATTGCCACTCGTTAGAATGCTTAATTATCGTAGCAAAACAGAAACAAAATTACCGCTTGATTACCTACCGTATGGAGACTCTCCACACACCAGAACTGTTTCAAAAGAAATTATGGGATTTGAGCAATGAATTTCAGAACACTGAAATAACTGATGATGTCGATATTCGAGTCTCAATTTTCAATGAAAATTTCATAGCAGCCTTGAACGAGTGCCCTCACACACGACAAGAATTGCTAAACTGAAACATACTGACTGGATAACAAATAAAATAAATGATCTGAGCAGAGACAAAAAAGCTTCCCTGCCCTGTTATAAAAGTAATCAACCGACCAATTCTCTACGAGACCGTTGTGAACATCATGAAATAGCTCTCAGGAAATGTGTTAGTGAAACATAACGTGTGCACTCTTTAAATGAACTATGAACAGTGAAGAGAAATCCAAAACGAACACTGGAAATCATCAGAGAAATGGCACGATACAAAAATATTGAATGTAAAAACAAGTTTTAAAATCCGTTACAAAGAGCCTTCAATTTCAACACTTTTTTCTGAAATCAGGTCAAAAGTCTTTGATGAAGTACTGATAACTTAGATCCCGTCCGGCTTCACAATACCAGTTATAAATGGAGACCAAATACAATTAATTTGTAGGAGATACGTGGAATGTTATGCTCTTCATAAAGTGGCAGTTGGGCAGGACAATATAACCTTCAATACGTTAAGGATAGTTTCAGTGTTACAGTATTTGTTTGGTAATTAATACGTGCATAGGCATAAACATATACAGTGATCAATGACTGCAGCTCATGATTAAACCATTACCTTAAGCATTGTAAACCGTTGAATTTCTGTGCACGCAGATGGTAAACAAGTTACTAATGGGTGTTCAGGCCAATTACCTAACATAAAAACAACCACTGAGAGCCTTTTAAACAACTTAAAATGAAGGTGCCACAAAAATGGCCTTGAATTTAGCACAAGCCAACAGTACATAAATTTTGGTTCCAGGGGGACAATTGGGGAGCTACCAAACTTAAAACGTTGACTACGTGTAGGTACTTATGTGTACCCCTACGTACATTTTTTGAACCACCAATTTGAACAACCGTAAGCATCATGTTTACCCTAATGTTAGAAAATTATATAATCGAATATAGAAAGTAAAAAATTTCGGCGTCTGGTTTGATCGAAACATGTTTTTCACATCCGATGGGGAAAAAACTTGCGCCAAAATTAACGGAACTTCAAAGTGTTTCACTGTTTGAAGAACATGCTTGAAGAAAATCAGTTATTGGACAAAAAACTTTGATTACTGTGACTTGATATAGGCAAATAATCCTAAAAGTCGTAGAAGAGAGTTACAGAAATGTATCAATTTTACTGCTAAGGTAGTAAACAAAGGAAACTTCAGGAAAAAGGATCATGCACTTCTCTCTCAAAAAAAGCAAAACTGCATCTCGATAGAACTAAGACTACTCATTCACAAGGTCCGATATATATTTTCGTCTCTATATTGCTCGCAAAGTACTAACAGAGCTTCAAAATTCCGTCCACCCACTGCCGGGAGGGAAAAGCAAAAGCAAAGGAATGATGTTTTAGCGAGTTTTCGTTCATCCAACATGGGCAAAGAGCTCTATCAATCTATGATGCATTACTTTGGAATAAACTACCCCCGAGTGTAAAAAGAAATCAATCACTAAAAAAAATTAAAACAAAAGTCACACGGCACTTTGAGTCTGAAAGCAGAAAACAAATGATGAGAACTTCTTAAGTTGTAACAAACCAAAAAAAAAAACAGTCATTCCCCTCGTACACCATCGCTTTAGTATCGATTATAATAAATCACGATATTCTATCGATAAGAATGGTTCATGGTTACGTATTATTATTGCCATTTCTGTAGTAATTACTTTTAAATACATAAAATGTTCTCATTTCCAAATTTTTCTCATGTATACGATCGCTATAACCACTACACAGTATATGATGCTTATTGCATAAGATAATTCTATGAAATCATGCATTTGTTTTAAACTATCATAAGGATAGTGAAACGATTGTTAAACCCTACAAAAATTATACATATCAGGCATAGGTTCTGGTAGCAACATTTTCCCCTGCATTTATTTTAACTATGATATAATCATGAAGTTCATGTACCAATGTTAGTAAATATCTACATATATGATACACAGTGTATCTCCATCTCTCACTGTCTCTTTCTTTATCTCTGCCCTATCTGTGTGCTCATCTTATATATTTAGATCTGTCACTGAGGAAAAATTATTGGACTGAAATCAGAGCTGGTACATTAGTATTACTAACATTGTCTTGTCGATCCCAAAGGCACTGGATTATTATAAAATACGCCATCTTTTCCCGCTACTAGCCTTCTTCTACACGGCCATGTCTTCGGGAGATAAGATACAGAATGGAAGTTCTGTATTTATTCATGAAAAATATTCAGATTCTGATAGTACCACGGGTAAACTAAAAATGTATTTTATTTCATAGATCCTTATTTTATGAATTTAAACCCGTGCAATTTCCACGGTTACTATCTAGGCCATGCTATCGGTAGATAACATACAGAATGGAAGTTCTGTATACAGTGTGAGCCAAAAAATTGTATGTACTCTTTAAGTCGCAATAACTTATTTTTGTACGGTGGAAGAAATAAATACAATCACTATCAGAAAGCTGAGAAAATTTCAATTCAGAGGATGTGTCTTTTATACCGGTCATTTAAACATAAATGTTACCATCATGTAGTATTTATTGCTTCGTTTTTCAACATTCCCACTCTCTCACCTTAAAATGGGCCAGCTAACTCTTTACCAACCCAAGTTTCTCGTAGAAGAAATGATACACACAAACTGAAAGGCTCAAACAATATGGAGGTTTTACAGGTTTTATGGCTTTGCTCTGACTCGGATTACTGTTTGCAAGATTCTCAACAAGTGGACAGCAGAAAGAACTCTTCATACCTGTAACAGAGGACGAAATGGTCGAGCTCAAGTTGGAAGACTTCAAGGAATGAAAACGTCCTGTGACCACTGAGATCTCCAGACCTTTCTCCCTTGGATTGTTATCTATGGCAGTGATTCTCAAACACGGTGCAGTGGCACACTAGTGTGCCGCGAGACCAAATTTAGAGTGCCGCGAAACAAGAAGACGTTACAAAAATCTACGTATACCTTTCATAAAGTTTAAAACTAATTTCCTCCCAAATCCCGAAGAATGTAAATTATTATTCAAAATGTTAAATTTTAGTGAGTTAAAAGTTCATTTTAAGCACCAAGAGCGGGGCCATGAACACTAAATTGTACCGTAGTTATTGAAAAACATTGTGGATCTCAGTATGGCACTTTATTATCATAATTATATGAAACGTATTCAATTATAACCTTTATCTTGAAGACAAATACGGAACTATATTTACTTCAATGTACGAGCTTTTCGTTCATGTCATGTCAATAATTTTCATTTAACTTTGATTAAATTCAGATTACTTACTTGCTATCATTTACCTTCACTATCGAGGGGAAGTAGACGATAAATCAAGTTAACGAAGTGTTTTTTTCTGCATATAAGCCATATATTATGAATATCGCAAGTTCGAAAATTTTTCAATGTTTCTTCTTCCATATTTTAAAGCTGAACGAAACAATTTGAGAGCTAGCACAGCGGTGTGACGGACACCACTGTGTTGCCACCTAATTAGTTTATCACTGCCTGTTATAGAATACGTGAGTGACAGTGTGTGTTAACAGTTTTATAATATAACTCCCCCTTTCAATAACAATGGATAAGTTCATAAAAAGAAAAGTACTAAATGACGATTGTGAGTCCACTAACAGCGAGCAAATGACAAAATCCGTCAACTCTAGTGCAAAAAAAGTTAAAGTTCACCACAACCGAAGATACAAGGATGAATATTTGCAGTTAGGATTTTCTTGGACTGAATCAGTTGAGCGGCCAAGTCCATTATGTGTTATTTGTTGTGATACGTTGTCCAATGAATCGATGTTGCCAAGTAAATTAGAAAGACATTTCACTACTAAACGTTCCTATCTCAAATTTAAAGTTGAGCTATTTTCGAAGATTGTTAGCTCAGCAAACAAAGCAACAAAACTTTTTCCAAAAAACTTTGAACATATCAGAAAGAGCTCAACTTGCTTCCATCGAAGTGGCAAAACTGATAGCAGTGAAATCTAAACCTCGTACTCTTGCTGAGTCAGTTATTTTGCCCGCTTGTAGGATGATGGTTAAATGCTTGTTAGGAAAAAAACTGAAACGGAAATAAACAAAATACCCATATCAAATGATACAATAAGAAGGAGAATTTCAGATTTATCAACGAATATTGAAACTAAAGTACAGATCTTAATGAAAGTATCAAAATTTGCCTTAATAGTTGATGAATCGACTGACATAAGCAACAGTGCTCAGTTGCTTGTATTTGTGCGTTTCATTCATGGAGATAAAATCATCAATCAGTTTTTCTGCTGTAAGGAGATGCAAACAACTTGTAAAGGTCAAGATATTTTTGATGTTGTGACAAACTATCTTGAAAAAATTAATTTGAGCTGGAAGTTTTGGATTGGCATTTGCACTGATGGAGCACCATGTATGGTTGGCAGTTTTAAAGGCTTCGCTTCACTAGTACAGAAAGAAAATCCAGAAGTCATTCGTACACGTTGCTTTTTACATCGAAAAGTTCTAGTGTCAAAAGTATCACAGGAAGGTTTGAAGGTGTTGCAGTAAGTTATTGAAATAGTCAATTACATTAAAGTAAGCCATTGAAGTCGAAGGTGTTTGAAGCATTGTGCAAAGACATGGATTCTAATCATGTTCGCTCACTTATGCATACCGAAGTCCGATGGCTATCAAAAGGTAAAGTCTTAGCTCGTGTTCATAATTTACACAAGAAATTGATTGCATTTTTTGAAAAAAAAGATTGAATGATTTTGTAATTATCTCAGATGTGATTTGTGGATGTCTAAAATGGAACATGTGACAGATATATTCTGTCATCTTAATACTGTTAACAGTAGCATGCAAGGCCGCAATGAAAATATCCTCACCTAAACGGATAAATTGGTATCTCTCAAGGAGAAAATTGATATTTGGAAAATCAGAGTCGAAAAAGGGGAAACTGATATGTTCCATACAATGCGTAGCTTCTGCAAAAAGAAAATGATCCCTTTTATAGTAAAACATTTGTCTACACTCGGAGAAAGCATTAACCATTATTTTCCGTCATTGAACACAGAGAAGTACGACTGGATTAAAAATCCATCCATTGATTTTCCTCTTAATGAAGAACTTCAATTCCATGAAGAAGAAGAATTAGCAAGTTTTTCAAGTAACCGCAGCTTGAAAATAAAACATTCTGTGGTCCCTATCAATACCTTTTGGATTTCTACAAAAAAAAAGACTATCCAGCCTTATCAGATAAAGCTCTGACAGTCCTCTTGCAATTTTGCATTTCTTATCTGTATGAATTAGGGTTCTCTACATTGCACAATATAAAAATAAAAAAAGGGAGAAAGACTACGCTCCACTGAGGAAGAAATCCGAATGTGCTGATCCTATGCCCAAGCATTGAAGAGATTGCAAAACAGCACCAAGCACACGTTTCACACTAATAACGGCAAGTGGAAACAACCAGCACTAAACATTTTAAACCAAATTAAAAGGTTAGTTCTGTTATTCGCATTTAAAATTTTTCTCTTTGAGGCTAAGATCGTTTAAAAATGTAGCCATAGAATAATAATTTTCCATAGTTCACAGTACGTTTGCGGTATGTGTGCCGCAACATTTTCAATGGTTGATAAATGTGCCGCGAGTTACAAAAGTTTGAGAAACACTGATCTGTGGAGCTTTGTGGAGGAGAAAGTTTGCAGCATAAATCTAAATAGCATCACTGATATGAAAAAGAAAGTGCGGAAAGTCATCGCAGGTATACCTAGTGAAACTCAACGGAACCTAATCGGTGATTTCGACCATTGGCTATCCCGCTGCATTGAAGCCAGAGAAGCTCAGTTTGAAAATTTGTAGCATATGTTAATTAATTTTAAATTCTTTACTTTCTGATGGTGATTGTATAAAATCGAAAAAAGTTATCATAAGTTAAAGAGTCTGTACATTTTTTAGCTCGTCCTGTAGATTCATGAGAAATGTTCATCTCAAACATAATAATTTGTCCTAAATCTTCAATTATGTACATACATACGTCTTTATAATAATTTCAAATTAGTCAAATTTAAACCGTGAAATTTTCACGGGAATTATCTAGTCGTGTAATAATAAGCAGATATGAATATGTTATCTTCACCGTCCATTTGCCGTTATTAGTAAACGTTTTGTAAAAATAATCGAAAGTGAAAAATAAAAACTTTTGATTTACAACTCCACTTCGCTTCTATCGGTATTTCAATCTTAGAAACTCAAAGTATGTTTTACTTTCCTTTCTTATTTATCGTGTCTCTGACATGTAACTTTCAATTTTATTACTTTCTCTGTTTTATTTATGCATTTTTAGCATTCTACACTTGGCAAGCATCTGTTTCGCTAACACTGTCCTAACCCGTATCTATTTTCAATTTTAGCGTTATAATGAAGCTCGTGTACCGTTTTTAGTAAACGTCTGTAATAAAAAGTTAATGTGAAAACTCAGAATTTTTAATGCACCGCAACTCCACTTTGACAATCGCTATTTCAGTCCAGGAAATAAAAGACATGTTTAAATTTCCTTTCTTATTTACCATCTTTCTCAGATGTGTAACTTTTTATTTTATTAAATGCCATGAAGTTCTCAGTCAAATAGGTTAATACTTTCAATTTCATGGACGAGCAATTCATCACACTGAATGATCGACCAATATGTTTGAAATCGCATCATAAAATTTTCCTCCCTCCTCATATATTTTAATTACGAAATTTTAGCCTTACTCTGGAAAACTCAATCCGGCACATTACGTTACATGCAAATTTTTTCGAAGTAATTTTTTTAAATTTTTGAGCTCTTCTATTTTCAAGTTTCACTTCAATTATGAGAACATGACCTCTGTTTGCAATATTATCAACTAATGTAGGTATTTCTATTATGTAAGATTCATAACGAAAAGGTATTTTAAAGCATAATATTAATATATTTTGTGTATGAACGATATTGCCGTAAACTGTTTTTCATTTTCTTTCTTTTTTCATTAATGGACGTTGCCGGCTTGTGCGATGTATCACATACGAGCTTATCAAACTTGGCGGAACTTCTCAGCGATGCCTCAGAAAGCCTTTGCCAGCACGGCCTGAAGGAACGCCCAAAGTTCTGCTTGCCTTCTTCAAATATTAAAAGCAATTGTCTAGCGCGACGTTGACGGGCGTATTCAGGTAAGCAGTTTCTTGCTAGCATCGATTGAGAAGCTCTAAAGGAAGAGAAACGAGGTAATTTTAATGAGGAGCAGCTCATTGGCATCACTCATCAACATCCGAGCTTGGCGTTGTGGTATGCATTCTGACTGACCTTAGCCATGAACTGAGGTCGAACTTGATTGATTCCCTGAGTCCGAACTTGATTGATTCCCTGAGTCTGAACCTAAGTCAGGCTCCTTACAAGCCCAGTTGAGTTATAATTTTCCCTCTGAATCTTTTGGATTCGACGAGTTGAGTTCCAATTCAGTCTTGATTCTTTGAGTCTGAACCCTGACCTGTTTGAGCTGCACCTCTTACAGCCCTTGTTTGGTTTTTATTCTCTTAATTTATTTATTCAGAAATGGATTACTCATGAATCAGTCAATGTGTTTCTTTACATCCTCTTCTAAATGATATTGACTTCAATTACTAAACGGTAATTTGATGACAATTATTAGTGTCATCATGATATTAATTAGTTCCAAGTGATATGAATCATCTACAATAGTATTATCTAAATTATTTCCTTTAATTACCTTTGATAGAATAAGCTGATCTGTCACTACGTTACCGAGAACTTACAATGGAAGAGCAACTCATTCTAGTTACTAATCTCATCGTGCGGAATAATTTCAACTGAGTTCCGAGATTATTCAAATAAATGGAGCATCCATTCATTACCTACGAAGCTTAAATTTTTCGTTGTATTTTTATCTGAGAAGACTATTGACTCTTCGTTAAGGTGGTGCCAGTCCCTGGAAAATTTTCTCTAAGCTACGAGGTTGACATTGAAATGAAATTTGTTCAACGGAGGGAACTCGCAGACTGAGGTTAAACCTTCTTCTTTCTTGTCATTTTATTTAACCTTTTTCCAAAAATCCGTATCCGATTCGTGATATCAAACCTCTCTAAAACCTCTAAAATAATAGGCTGGGTTGAGGCTAAAATCTCTCTTAACTCCTTCCCCGCTCTCTTTAGAGTCATAATCCTGAAATGTTAAACAGATGAAAAACATTATTTAAAAAATTGTATTCAAACATTTTTAAAAAGAAGCGAAAAG
Organism: Trinorchestia longiramus; assembly: GCA_006783055.1. Lineage (NCBI taxonomy): Eukaryota > Metazoa > Arthropoda > Malacostraca > Amphipoda > Talitridae > Trinorchestia > Trinorchestia longiramus. The sequence goes on along the minus strand of VCRD01001675.1, from coordinate 25,257 downwards.
CTGCAAGGTAGTTATCTTCGATCAAATGAAGAATAGTACTCACAGATAAGGATCTTTTAAACAGAATTAAGTAGTAGGACATTACATGAAAGTTAAATGAAAATTGTACTACCTTTTACGATGAATTAGCACCGGACCAAGGACTACTATAAACAGGACGTGCACCGCCATGTAGCTGACAACGGTAGCGGAGGCCAGTTCTCTGAGTTCAGTTAACCCCCATCTGTCACAGTGCGAACATTGTCGTAGTCTGTCGCTCGGTTTGAATCGGGCATTGTTGTTTGTTTCGAGGCACATTCCTGCATTTCTAAGTGGATACTGTTTGTTTACAAAGTTTATTGCTAATTATATGTATTAAGAATGCCGAACAAGTGTGGGGTTGTGCGAAAATGTGAAATCCCTCCCAGTATCTTCAATGTGCCTGCTTCATGTCTGCCATCTCCAAAACTTACATCTCCCCCGGCGAAAGTGGAAGACCAACAACTGAGGTATTTTCTTCAGAAGGATAAGATTACTTCATTTGATGCTTTCAAACCTGAACGTAACCTGCAGAAGCAGTACAAGAACTTGATTATTTCAAGATCGAAATAAAGGCTTGTGTGTTTGTTCATGACCGACAATTTCAGTGAGTGCAGCCTGTCCGTGATTTTCGAAAACAAGCCCACTTTGTGTTCCCCACTAACGCTCAGTGCGTTCAAGAACGGCATTAGTGTACCACTGTTTAACATACTTAATCCCAACAATGGTTTGAGATCGTATACGCAGTCCGACGAAACTGTGAGCTTGGCAATGAACTATGTATGACATCCCGTTTGACAAAACGATCCAAAATGTTGTCACTCTTCAAGCTCACACGTCAGCCTATGTCGACACCGAGAAGGAGAAGAAGTTGGTATTTTTGACGTCTGTTGGAACTCTTATCACAGAAGCAGTTTTCCATGAATGATTGTTTTGCTCTTCAATCATACCCAAAGTGTAATTATGAACAGCTCAGAGACTTTTTGGTGCTGCCATGCAAACGCAAGCTGCAGTAGATAACTTCATCTATTGACAAGGACCAGGTGCTGAGGGAAACATTTGACAAAGTCCAGACACTGTAACAGAAGAATGCGTTTCTCTTGTTAGATGAAGTACAGATTCACCCAACTGTTTCAATTTCTGGTGGGTTGCTGAGTGGCATGGCCGAGAACAACCGAGACTGCAAGGCCACTTCTATTCTAATCACTACGTAATTGCAGTACCACAGCCAAGCATCCTCTTGACAACAAGCGTGTCTGGTTTCTCCTTTTCGACACAGTACATCTGCTAAACAACTGGAGCTACATCTGCTAAACAACTGCATCCGCAACAACTGGATCAGCGAGAAGGGCCAGAAGATCAGTCTTGACAATGAAACACGGCATCATTTGCAGACGTCAAGGAACTGTACGAGTCAGAGAAAGGCAGTATTCTGATGACTACTACACTCACTCAATTTGCTGTCAACCCCTCAGAGAAAGACTAGCAGAAGAATGCAGTCCTTCAGACCTCTGTCAAGAAGGCCCGGTTGGCTGACTAATCGCTGCAGTTTGATAGGTTTTGCTTCTATGTCTGTTTGTTTGTATGCGAGAATGTTTGTATATTTGGTTGTTTGCATTGGAAAAAGTTTAACTATAATCAACTTATAAAGTCTAAAACTGCAGCAACTCGGCTTTCTATAAAATGGCCACTAAGCTCATACAATAATATATGTTCAGTCCGGTTAAAATTGGTATTTCAAAGCATTACAGTGCTTTAAACCATTTAAAATTCACTGTAAAACCTTATTATCCCTTCTATTGCTTGAAAGAAGTAATTTTTGATCAATTTGTCCGATAAAAATGTTATTTTACTAAGAATGCAATGGCCTCCGCTACCGTAGTCAGCTACATGGCGATGCACGTCCTGGTTATAGTAGTTCTTGCACCGGACTTATAACAGCAGAAACAGGCTAATCGAAGGAAAATATCTTGAAGCTCATTTGAGGGAAAAAGTTGAAAACATTTTTACCTCGGTGATGAAGAAAGTAAAATAATTTGAAATGTGTAGTTTTCTGTTGAACATATCGTGCTAACTATGCACAGAAAAATACTACTCAATAGAAACACAGCATTACCACGTGCATTGTTGCTCAGAATGACGTTCTGATTAAAGAAAGAATTTCTTAGCTTTGACATAAAGTTCAAAGTAAATAGGAATGTCTTCGTAATGGCTGCATTTGAAATTTGTATGTAAATAAGGCTAATCACAACTAATTTTTTTCAATATTTTTTCCAGAATAAAAAAAAATACATATGATTGAATACACTAGCGAACGCTGAGTGTTTTAATGTTGAGAATTACAATTGGATTCAAAGGCAAGTTACATCACCAGGTTACAACACCCTCCCGTGTTGCTCCAGCTGCAGCAGTAAGACCCTCTTGTGTTACTCTAGCTGCAGCAGCAACACTCTCCCTTGTTGCACCAGCTACAGCAGCAACACCCTCCTGTTTTGCACCAGCTGCAGCAGCAACACTCTCCCGTGTTGCAGCAGCTGCAGCAGCAACACTCTCCCGTGTTGCAGCAGCTGCAGCAGCAACACCTACAGCTGGCTGAGGAGCTACAGGATTGATCGCTTAATGTTGGCCGGTATTAAAATATTTCCAATAAAAATGTTGTGGGAAGGGACGGCTTTCCCAATTGAATTTTTTACAGGCACTTGAATGAATTTACATGACACTGTCATTTGACTGCATTCATTTAGATAGGCATTTGCATTTTCATCACTGTGATAAAAACACGTCCTTTCGTTTAACTCAGTCTGCGAGTCAACAGTTAAAGCGAGATGTTCAACTGTCAATTCAATAATAAATAAAAGACACCGTTGGCTCCATACAACACTCGTAAAGTATAGCTATGAAACATGCAGTGCAATATTGACGTTGTTTTTCGTTATATGGGCATCACATAAATTAGAAGTGTATGCTGAACTGTGTGTGTTGTATATAGCGTGTGACTCATTACATGATATGTGATGGAAACCGCACTGGCCAGGGCGACAGTGTGTATAATTATGTCAATTGTGCCATTCTAAACACTGTCCAGCTATGCACACTACAGCATTGTGCCCTTATCTCTACTTAATTGGTGCTTTTCTAAACAAATTTAAATGCCATACGACTATCACATCCAAATTCCCTTTTTACGTAACCTGTTCCGTTCTAAGTCAATTGCTGCTTTTATTCTGCAATGTTTTTAAACTCTCAATTTGTTGCCAATATTTATATTGGGAATATTTCCCAGAGATGGAGGTTCATTAGTTAGGACGGAATGTAGATTCGTTTGCTAGAAGTTAACAGGCATTCAACTAGGAGGGAATACATTGGCTCTATTTCCATAAATATTTATAATTTAAAAAGTGGTTGCTAAAGAAGCCAGTTCATTTGAAAGAGACAAATTTTAAAAATATTTCAAATTAAGACGCGACTGCATCAGCGGAAGAAAACACTGTTGTGTTAGAACTTATTCCATCTAATAATTTCCTCTCAACCCCTCAAATTTGCTGTCAACCCCTCAGAGAAAGACTAGCAGAAGAATGCAGTCTTTCAGACCTCTGTCAAGAAGGCCCGGTTGGCTGACTAATCGCTGCAGTTTGGTAGGTTTTTGCTTCTATCTCTGTTTGTCTACATATATGCGTCAATATTGTATGTTTGGTTGTTTGCATTGGAGAGGATTTAACTATAATCAACTTGTAAAGTCTAAAACTGCAGCAACTCGGCTTTCTATAAAGTGGCCACTAAGCTCAAACAATAATACATGTTAAGTCCGGTTAAAATTGGTATTTCAAAGCTATTCATTGCTTCAAATTATTTAAAATTCACTGTAAAACCTTATTATCCCTTCCATTGCTTGAAAGAAGTAATTTTTGATCAATTTGTTCGATAGAAAATGTTATGTTACTAAGAATGCAATGGCCTCCGCTACCGTAGTCAGCTACATGGCGATGCACGTCCTGGTTATAGTAGTCCTTGGTTCATAGTTAAAACATCCTAACTTTAATAATCCAGAAAAAATTGGGAAATTTATATTTTCCTGTGTTTTTTGCACGTTTTGCAATGAATATTGTATGAGTGCAAATTTTAGACTTCTGTCCCTCAGCATCAACTACTTTCGAACAACGTCAAAAAGTTGTATGCACCAACTTTTTCTGGCCAAAGGAAGTAACTTGTTCAAATAAATCACCTGACGGCTTATGCTTTCTTAGTGAATCTTAAATCATTGAACTTCGTCTAATAGAGAAATTTTTATAGTCCCTATTATAGAACTAAATAGTTCGCGAGGAAATTCTACGGTTAAGTTTCGACTAATTTGAAATTATTATACAAACTAATATATTGAAGATTTATGACGAATCATTGGGTTTAGAATTAATATTTTTCATGAATATACACAGAACTTCCATTTTATAGCTTATCTACCGATAACATGGCCTAGCTAAAACCCGTGGAAATTCCACAGCTTAAAAGTGAAGAAATTAAGGATCTATTCAATAAAATACATTTTTCAGTTTTATCCGTTGCTCTATCAGAAGCTGAATAGTTTTTATGAATACATACAGAAATTGCAATCCGTATCTTATCTACCAATAACATGGCTGTGTAAGATCAGAAGGTTTATCCACAATACAGTATCCACAATACAATGCTTAAAATACATATATACCCATTCTGATTTCAGTTCAATAACTTTTCTTTAGTGATAAATAGGAAGTAATGGGAAGCACATTCACAGATAGAGAGATATATGTATATAAAGAGATAGAGAGATAGATAGATAGATAGATAGATAGATAGATAGATAGATAGATAG
>VCRD01001675.1:2660-20069 GCA_006783055.1 Trinorchestia longiramus | reverse complement strand
GAGAGAGAGAGGGAGAGAGAGAGAGAATGAGATGGAGATACACTGTCTATTATATAAGAAGACAAGCAAAAAAACTTTGGAAAGATACACGCTGGTGTGGTCACAAGGCTACGCTAAATCGTTTGATTTTGAACGCTCACAAATTATTGTCCTTTACATACTTCACTCGAGTGAAGCTCCTACATATATGATAGACAATGTATCTTCATTTCTCTCTCTGTCTTTCTTTCTCTGTATCTGTGTGTGTGTCCGTCCCATTACTTCCTATAAATTACTGAAAAAAAAATTATTGAACTGAAATAAGTACGGGTATGCATGTAGTATAAGCATTGTATTGTGGATACCAAAGACACCCGATCACTATAAAATACTCAATTTTTTCCGTTATTAGTTTTCATGTTCGGTACATAAGATACAGAATGGAAGTTCTGTATATATTCATGCAAAATAGTCATTTAAAAATAAATAATTCTATCATAAATGTTTAATACTCTCGTCTGTATGATAATTTCAAATTGGACTAAGCTAAACCGTATAGTTTCCACGGAAATTCTATTTAAGTGTGAAAAGCGGAGTTTTATACCGCGTATAGTATAGATCGCTTATTATGAAGTGAACATCTTGAAGCCAATTAACGTAAATGAAGCTCTTTCAAGATGCTCTTTGGTCGTACAGAATGAGAATAAAAACAACACACTGCGGGGAAAATAGTTTTTTAAATGAACAAGTTAACCTGAGAAGCATTATTTATTTTCGTTTTTAGGCTTTTTTTATACTATACAATAGACGTATCCCTGATAATCAGCATTAGATGTGGGCAGTGGAAACGTCAACTTTGAAAAAACAAGTATATGTAGCAAGTTATTTTTTTTTTAATATAACACAATATGCCTTGCTCAGACAAAACTAATTTATTGCATATTTTGTGAAACGTTAATGACATCTGGTATTCTACAAAGTGCCTGAAAAGAACATAAATTTTAAACTTGCATTTTGTATCTTACACACGTATCTTACCATGTAATTCACCGTACTATATTCTATCAATAAACGGAAAAATTAAAGAACACACAAATTTTTTCCTTAATTCCAAAATGATAATCACCAAATTTTCTATACTGCACGGCGCATCTAGTGAAAAGTTTCATACATTCACACCTGGTATCCGAAAACACTTAATTTGTTCAAAGCGTGTTGGGTTATACGCAGTTTGAGACTGTATGTTGTCTACTCAGTACTCACGTCTTGTGTCGTATAGCACTCCGTTGAGTTCAGCAAAACAGGAGATCGTTGACAGGGATCCCGCTCCAGTCTCCGGCCAGCAAGAAGCTCCGTCAAACTTAATTTGACAGTTGCCGGGATCATGGCTGTCTCCTCTGGTCTGTCTCCAGAACCTGTCAAAACATTCTTCCCAGGGCACAGCGTTTGAATTCGTATACACTGCAGACCTGTGTCCAAACTCGAGCAGTCTGGTAGTGTGCTCCAGCTTCTCGAAATTGGTGTAATTGTAGACATCGTAGAGCTGGTTCGAGTCTGTGAAGTTACTATCCGAGTAAGCCGTGAAACCAAGGGAGGTTTCATTGCGTAAGTCGTCGGTGAAGTCAACAGTTCTGTATGGCATATCTTGGTCATCATACAACTTCGCCTCCTCAACTTTTACGAAGGGGTTTGGGGAAAATCCAGAAGTTCCAGGTGATGCTAATATTAGGTCACCCCCTAATCCAGAACTAAGAAACGGGGTGGAATTTTCAGTAGATATGTTTGACGTAGCCTGGGTGGTATGTAAAGGATCACTTCCGATGGCTAGGGTCGCTAGAACATGAGTCACGTTTTCCATTCCAGAAAAAATATCAACGTAACTAATGCTTTTTTCAACTACAATCTTTATCAGCACCGTTCATTTGAGCGAAGGACTTCTGTTCCTTCTACGTGTAATATTTTCCAGTAGCACTAGTTTTCTTTTAATGATTTCTTCAAAACAAGCTTGTCGCATGACTTCGTTCAGTCTACGAATTGTTACAGAAGCTACGGACACTGATATTCGAGTGGATAACTTCACTTACATGTAATATTGATCACAATATTTCTTGAAGCATATCACGGTAATCTTAAAGTCAATATTATTCAATATTATATGTGTGAAGATGAATGGTATCCCTTCATTTATGACTAATTCACAAATATTTCTGTAAACATATCATAAGGAGGGGTCACAGTTAGTCTTCTACACTCACTAACACAAAATTTTTCATTTACGGTTTCGTTCCACATGACCTGAAAAAGGGAAGGAATTTTGTATTGAATTAGAAAATAAAATGCCTGGTTACTCCCTTTTAGCACATTTGCACCAGAAATAAAGCGTACGTTGAATTCCTGTAAAAATGCAACAAAATTTTCATCCATTGAATCAAAAATGAAATCAAATGAATTAAGCTAAGAATATGGATTTACTCTCATGAGTATCTGGATTTACACACATGAGTATCTCGATTTACTCACATGAGTACCTGGATTTACACACAGAAATACTAGAATTCACTCACATGAGTACCTGGATTTACTCTCAGAAGTACTAGAATTTACTCACGGGAGCACTTGGATTTACTCATGAAGAAACCCGAGTAAATATAGTACGTACTAAAAATATTGATTTGCATCCAGATTAATCACAGGTCACGAAAATAAAAGGATTCTCACAGCCTTCGATTACCTGTATCAATTATATGATAGAAGATTATAGGTATTCATAAAAAAGAGTTAATCAGTATATATACCCTACTTTATACATACATATTACTGGATTTATTGATATGTATTACTTGATTGGTTCATATTAATTACTTGACTTCTTCATTTATATTACTTAACTTATTCCTATATATATATATATATATATATATATATATATATATATATATTACTTGAGTTGTTCATGCACGATAATTGACTTGTTTATATACATTACTTGACCTTTTGAAACATGAGGTCTGTCTAAAAAGTATCCGACATTGGATTTTCCCGCGCACAGAAGTGAAGCTAAGGCGGCGTCACTGCGCACAGTGGAAGAAGACAACTCAATGCGCATGCATGAATTATTTTTCTTTGCATTTCAGTGTGCCAATCATTGCCTGCTGACATACGTTGTTATGCGTGTTCGTCGGGTTTTTATTGCCCTCAAGATGACTGAACAAGTTAAGCAAAGGTACAGCATCAAATTTGCCAAAACCTTGGTAATTCTAAAGTCGAAATAATCTGTAAGATTCAGCAGGCGTTTAGAGGCGATGCTATGGGGAGTTACATAAATTAAAGAGTGGTTCAACCAATTCAAAAGTAACCGAACATGGTGGATAATGACCAACGTTCTGGGAAGCCATAAACCGTTCTGAATGCAGCTGTTATTGAAAGGGTGGAAATTTGCTAATGGGTGATCGTCATTTGACCGTACGAGAAATTGCCCAAAAAGTTGGGATCAGTAAAAATACCGCTCATAAAATTTTGCATGATAATTCAATATGTCCAGAGTGGCTACAAAATTTGTATTCAAGCGTCTGTCGGCAGAACATCGCACCTGATTCAGGCTTTTTTGGCGAAACCTGGAATTAAAGTCGTTCGCCAATCTCCATACTCTCCAGATATGGTTCCTTATGACTTCTGGTTGTTTCCAAAATTAAAGTGGCCATTAAAAGAATCCCGTTGTGAGAGTGAAAAACAGTAAAGGAAAGAACTGTGGGATAAGAGTATGAAGGCTCAAGAGGCCTAGTTTGGAGAATTTTAGGGTTCTAATCCCATCATGTGCGGATTATATTTTTCCCGTCCAAAGGTCGGATACATTTTGGACAGATTTTGTGTAGTACTTGGCTTGATTTATATTATTTGACCTGTTGACCAATATCACTTAACGTGATATATATTACTTGACTTGTTGACTTACATTACATGACTTATTGATGTATATTACTTGAATACATACTTCAAATGACCCCTACTGCCGTATGTCTACGTAAGTCATTACTATACATACCTCACACTCACGTCATGTTCAGTTAGTTCCCAAAAAATGCTTACAAATACAAAGAAAATAACACCTTTTGATATCGATACTAATGACTCAATCAACAAAAGACTGTAGACTAGGAAGTTTTGACAGCTTAGTTAATATATAATGAGTCATTAGAAATGAATCGCACATTAATCTAAGTAACATTTTACGAAACTCGGAGCAAACTTTAATTTCAAAATATTGTCAGTGTTGTTCATCTTCCGCTTCTTGTTATTTAATATTTTCCTCGTTGTTGGTTTATTGGTATAATATTGTTTTTCGTGCAGAATGATATCTAATCTTCAGTGTGTTTTCAACGTAAACATTATTTTGTTTCTAGTTACTTAATCTTTTTCTAAGTATTATTGGTTTATTGGAATGTTACTAGTTTATCGAACAGAAAGGCATAAAAACGTGTACTTCGTGCGTGTGTGTTTTAACTGCCCACATGTGGGCGGTGTACTTGTGATGAATAAATATGCTGCACAGTGACCAGATTTTATCTCATCATCGACCGATAAAAAGGAGCATCCGTTTTTCATTCACAAGGTAGTCTTTCTATTTTTGTATAGAATAAATAAATGTAATTCTTTTCAAATAATTATAAGTGGAAAGAAGACTCATATCATTCATCTGTGTACTATCAGAGCGTTGACAACAAAATTGTTTTAATTGGAAAGCAACCTGTTTTGTACTAAACTTCTTCTCTAAAAATATATTTGAAGAGTATGTGCACAAATATACATATCATCAATACTCAAGTTACAACAGTCACTACCTTGTAAATACCAAAGCTTAAAAGTTCTTAATATCAACAAAAGGAAGCTTGTTATTTCATAAGTTGTAACAGCTTCTCGTAATTTCATTCATCGAAATTTGTTCCTTTACTGCATGAAGTATTAATGCGGCTACTGCACGAAGTATTAATGTGGCTACTGCATGAAGTATTAACGCTGCTCCTGCATGAAGTATTGAGTCAGCTTCTGCATGAAGTATTGAGTCAGCTTCTGAATGAAGTATTGAGGCAGCTTCTGAATGAAGTATTGAGGCAGCTTCTGAATGAAGTATTGAGGCAGCTTCTGCATGAAGTATTGAGGCAGCTTCTGAATGAAGTATTGAGGCAGCTTCTGATTGAAGTATTGAGGCAGCTTCTGCATGAAGTACAGTAGAGTTCCTAACCACCAGAAGTCGAGTTATGGCGGTTGTCAGGTCATCTGCATGAAGATAGGAAAATTAAAGATTTATTGAAACGTAAATTACTTTATTGCGGGTAATTTTTGTAGGAACGTTACAAACATAGGAACACTTGCATGAGTTGCATGTTCACATTCAAAAACGAAACATCATGTTTGTGGTTAGGCTAAACCAAGGAATAAAGCATGTTGAATTAATGTTTCTACGATTATAACAAATGTAACAAATGATTGTAATGTAACAAATTTGAGCTTCAATTTATTGTAAGTAAAGTCCCGTTATTTGTTATTATTCATCTGCATTATCCTTCATTACCTCCTTTATCTTCTTCCTTATTTCTTCCCGTTTTATTTCTTCTAACTTTTTGGTTGCAAGACATAGTTGTAGCCATCGTGCTGGCTTAGAATCTTCACTGTCAAAAATAGGTTTCCTCTCCATGAATTGGATCACATATTCAATGGCCTTTTCAAACAGATTCCCAGGTAATTTCTTCAGCATGTTCGTCTTCTTCGCTGCTGGGACAGCATGAATTATCTTCATCGTTACGAAGATTCACTTCAGTTTGATGATCTGTGAAATACGGTTGGTTGTCATTTGAGTCTGCTTCAATCCAGCTTTGTAAATCATAATCATCTAGGTTATGTAAAGGGTCATCATCTAAAGCAAGTCTGCACATTTCTTTCAGTGAAAGAATTCCTAGCACTATTACCACAGAATTTGAAGTCTGGGGAATGTCTTTCATTTCAACTTCATTTTCGGCATCTTGTTGAGGCCATAAACGATGTCATGCTCCACAAACAGTTGTGACTTTTACAGCATCCCAAGCTTCTTGATGCAAATAAACTGCATCTTTGATAGTAAAGGTTCGTTGCAATTCTACTGTCTTGATATTTTTATGCATCATCTGCAACATAAAATTTCTGTTGTAATGGCATTTGAGATTCGTTATGACCCCTTGATTCATTGGCTGTATAAGTGAAGTAACGTTTGATGGGAAATAACACGCATAAATGTTCCCACAGTCTGAAACTAAAACACTCTCAAATTGATGACTTGCACAATTATCAAGAAGCAACAAACATTTCGTGTGTTTTGATTATCCACCTTTTTCGAAGTTCTCGCGTACTGACAGAACAAACTGTGAAAGAACCAATCTTCGAAGATGTCTTTGCTCATCCATGCATTTTTCTAATTTCTATAAATCACCGGTAGGTCGATTACATTTTTAAATGCCTGAGGACGAGCAGATTTTCCAATCACTAGAAGTTTTGATAATTGTGTTTGCCCGATGCGTTCCCACACACAAGGACAGTTAAACGCTACATGTTATGCTTGAAGCGTTGTTATACCATATAAAGTTGATCTTCTAATGTTATACATTTCCATTAAATCACTTGGGCTTGCACCATTCTCCTTTTTATCTATAATCTCACTTTTTCCATTTAACGTTAAACATTTTCTTTTTCTCTTTGCTCCAAAAACAGATTCACCAGCTTCACACATCATGGGCTTTATGAAATAAAATTCCATAACAAATTATGAAAATAAGAAACAAATTTAAAACGATTTCAATATAAACATGGTAAACTATGTTTATACTATTCATTGCATGTCCGGTATTCACGTTAGTCCGGTTGTCAGGAACCGTACTGTATTGAGGCAGCTTCTGAATGGAGTATTCTGGTACTCACACATCTGTAAACGGTGACTGTAAGTACATTCTTTTTTAAGTGTGCGCAATATTGTAAGTATTTTCTATACAACCACTGGTCGAACATGGCACATCCCCTAGAAAAAAACATCTGTGGCAAGATATTGTGAATATACAAGTATATTTCTTCTTTTGTACGCAGTATTTTAGGTAGAATTTGCACGATATATCATACATAAAATCATACATGACTGATCTTGAAAATAACTTACAATGTGTGTGAAGTATGAAGCAGTTTAAAATTTGAGAAACAAAATTTGCTTTACAAAATGTGCATGTTTGCACCGGACATAAACCCTGTGTGGGTCTGTGTGAAGGACTAGTAAAATATTAAGTGAATTTAGTAGTCATAATATTGAATAATAATCATTAGTGTCACCAAAAAAATTGTGAGCATCTTACGATAAAGCTGATAAGTTTTGCCAAATAAGAGTTAGTTCTATTCGAAAATTTGGTGCTGGTCGAAACAACTCTATATTAATCTTAACAATGCCTGTACATACGTAGACATGTGTATGTGTGTCAATATACGTATGCATGTGTGTATATGTATGTGTGTGTGCATGTGTGTATATGTGTAGATACATGTACGTATGTGTGTATGAATGCCTGCGTACATAAAAATCTCTTAAGTGCAGTCAACATTATTTCGATCTCTCAATAAGGTTTCCTAACACGATTTATGCACGAATTTGATAAAATGGACTCACACAGTAGACAGTCCTTGTCCTTTAACTTAAGTGATGTCATGGACGAAATGTCAAGAATGTTATAATATCAGTGCTGCCATCTATGCAGAGTTAGGACCCAACCTTGCATTTAGTTTAGGTTAGTTTACGTTAGTTTCGGTTAGGGTAAGTTAAGTTAGGTATTTATGAGGCATAGTGAATTGGTTCTTAATGCGCCCGATACTTCCTAATTTATTGGTTTTTTTAAATTTTTGACCTGAAAACATATCCTCACAAGAGTAGTCTTTGTGTTGTTCTAGCAGTGGAGCCCATGAACATTTGTCCTGTGATAAAGAGGCTCTTAAGGAAGCCTGAACCTGTGTATGTATTGCACTTGAAGGCATGAGGAAACTTTAAGCCACGCTGTGTTTATTGTAACGGAAGGTTCACAGAAATTTTTATTACTTGATGAAGCTTAAAACAAAGTCTGTGACAGATCGCCGTGTGGATTGCACGATTAGGTTCAAAATAGAATATTAACAAAAATATTGATAGATCAGGTAATTATAATTTTTGGGTTCGTGAAAAATGCGTTCGGGGATATAATTTTTTCTCATTTCTCAGCAGTTCGAAATTGTTCAAGTCCACTAGAAGTTCAAATACTGGAAAAATTGCAAAAGTTGCACATCCTATGACTGTAATTTTTTTCCATTGTTTTCAGCTCGATGATGTTACATGCATCAAAACGGATCTATTTCACTGTTACGAATTGTTTCTGTAAAAATAATTAGCCCCTTTTTGAGAATTTTGACGCGTGAACTTGAACAAATCCTAACGTTGTTTTAGTAAAGATCGCCCAAAAAGGGAGACCAATTGAATTAAAAACAACACTGGTCGTGTTCAATTGATTCCAAAATAAAATATAAGATTTTAATACATTTTGAGACACTGTATGGCGACATTGATTGCTATATAAACCCAAGGTAAATTTTACAAAATTGCAATTCATTTTTTTACACAGTGACGAGTCGAAGATGAATAATAATTTTACTACAATATTTACAGTCTACTATTAGATGAACAGTACCATGATGCAAGTACCATGATGCACAGTATCATGATGCAAGTACCATGATGCGCAGTATCATGATGCAAGTACCATGATGCACAGTATCATGATGCAAGTACCATGATGCGCAGTATCATGATGCAAGTACCATGATGCACAGTACCATGATACACAGTACCATGATGCACAGTACCATGATGCACATTAAATATAAGCTAATGTAATGTCACCATTTCATATTACGAAAGATGAGTTCAAGGACGACGTAAATGAACAATGAATAGGATTTGTGTTGGCCAATAAAATAAATACCTTAGCATTCTATAAAAAGTTGAAAGCGTTGAATGGAACATTTCTAGCGTTCAATAAAACACTTCTATCGTTCAATAAAACACTTTCAGCGTTCAATAACACTTTTATACGTTCAATAAAACGTTTCTAGCGTTCAATGAAACCCTTCTAGCGTTCAATAAAACTTTTATACGTTCAATAAAACGTTTCTAGTGATCAATAAAACATTTCTAGCATCTAAAAAGCATTTTCAGTTCATTATAAAAAGTTTACTGCATCGAATAGAACATCTCTAGCGTTCAATAAAACGTTTCTAGCGTTCAATAAAACGTTTCTAGCGTTCAATACGGCGTTTTCAGCGTTCTATAAAATTATAGCCTCGAATTCAACATTTCTAGCGTTCGATAAAGCATTTCTAGCTCTCAGTGCAGTTATCCACGCATTACCCCTCATGAATAAGCGCTCAGTACTCGTGACGTTCCAACCTTGCTAATGAAGATTGTCTTTAGGTTCATCTGCGCAGAAATTCAGAACTTTCGAAATAATTTACACGAAACGACCAGGCATCTTTAAAATTTGAGGTGCACAAGCATAGCAGAAGATGCACAGTCCATAGTGAGGCAAAAAATACCAGAAAATGAAGAATTAAGGCTTTTCGACAAAGGGAAAGTTTCTTTGCTTTTGTTTCTTCGCAATACCATAGAATAATAAAACATTTGTATCTTTAAGCATTCTCTTATAGAAAAATAATCGTATCGTGACGGAAGTAGAGGCTTCCACATGAAAACATCATGCGTCATATTTTGTCAGGTGTATGGTAAGTTTTAGTTGTTTGTAGTGCTGTGATTCGTGATATTACTGCAACATTTTAGCGTGTTTCGTCACACAACACGACGAGAAAGCTCGTGTGTTTGTCACACGACTCTTGATTGCAGAGTTAGTGACGAAATTGTTAGAACACAAAAATTATTCAATACTTTTGGTTATTCCTTAGAATTTAATATTCGTATAATTCCTAATTCTTTATATGCCAATGAATATATGAAAAGGAATTTAAAACTCAGATTTCAGAACCACAAATTTAATTAAATAAATTTAATAAGAACATCATTCAAAAAATAAATTCACGAAAAGGTTTGTGAAGGAAAATGTCCGTTTTAAATATATCGATTCTCGTCATGATAAGGAATTCACATTTTCATTGTGCACGCAGAACATTATAAAATATTCATTTACCAGAATATGTTAGAAAGTTCCAGCAACGAACAGAACGTATTGTAATAAGCATCATCATTGTCATTCTCATTTTGACTACAGGATGGTTAAGACTAAAGAGCTCAACGTTAATTTGAGGCAAAATATTACTGACTCCCACAAGTCCAGTAGATCTACCGTACAATATGTCATTAAGAAGTTTAAAGAGTTTAGAACAACTGTAACTTTGGCTGGGAATGGAAGACCGAAATTGTCACCAAGAGTTGCGAGCAAACTATGTAGCGAGGTTAATATGAACCCAAGGGTTGTGTTGAAACACATCGCCATAGACTAGCAAAAAATAGAATAGGTTAGAATAGAATAGAATAGAATAAGACAATAGGAACGAGCCGTTTGGCCCATTCTTGGGTCGATATCCAAGTCCCATGCCGTTTAAAGTAAATCCATCAATCATGTACCTTAACCAGGTGAGTCAATTCAGTCCTTTACATGCATTACACTCACGCACAGGCATTTCAGTCACGCACATTTATCTCACTCATACACTGGCCGTAGGAGTTAGGGAGATAGAGTTAGTACGTTGCAATACTAGGAGGTTTGAAATCCAATATTTGTCGAAACGATTTTTGAATGTGTTCACAGTGCTAGCAGAAACTATGTTTTCGGGCAGCTAATTCCAAATTGTGGCAATTTTAACAGGAAAGAAGTTCATAGCTTGGGATGACTTGAAGTTTCTCAGTAATATTTTTCGGCCCTTATTTCTGGTTCGTACGTTACAGTCTCTTTCGGAAAGCCCTTCCAGGGTAACATTGTTAAGGCCGTTGAGATACTTAAAGGTCTCAATAAGTCTTCAGTCTTCTTTGTTCTAGAGGGATAAGTTCAAATTGTTGAAGACGTCTTTCGTAGCTGAGATTGCGGAGTTCTGGAATCATCTTCGTTGCTTTACACTGAATATTTTTCATTTTATTAATATCTCTTCGTAGAGTAGGAGACCAGCGTTGCGCTGCATATTTTAAATGAGGCCAGACTAGCGCTTTATAGAGCGGTAATATTATGTTCTTTGACTTGTATTCGAAGTTATGTGCAATGAAACCAAGAATCATGCTCGCATTTTTGACGCTTTTTCCACTCGTTTGTCATATTTGAGATTTTCAGTGACAATGACACCTAGATCTCTTTGTTGCTGGACTGTTTCAATAGGTATGTCATTCATCGTGGGTTAGAAATGCCGGTTATTTGCACCAACGTCCATTACTGAACATTTATCAACGTTGAAACTTATTTTCCAGGTTTCGATCCATTGTAGAAGATGGTTCAGGTCCAATTGAATGGATACTCTGTCCCCTTCGGTGAATCCTTTGTGACAGAGTTTCGTGTCATCGGTGAATGTGTTTATTTTACTGATGATTCCGACATCAAGATCGTTGATGTACATGATGAAGAGGAACGGGCCTAGAACGCTCCCTTGAGGGACTCCTGATGTTACAAGCGTTGAATCACTTGCTTGATCGTGAATCACCACACGTTGAGTGCGACTAGCTAGCCAGTTTCGTATCCATCGGAAGTAGTTCCCTCGTATTCCATGCGCTTCCACTTTGGCCATGAGTCTTTCCTGGGGAACTTTCTCGAATACTTTTTGAGAGTCTAGATGTAAAAAGTCTACGGCTTTTGTACGGTCGTATATGTGGTTAACTTCTCCCAAGAAGTAGAGGTTTGTAAGGCAGCTACGTTTTCCCTGAATCCATGCTGGGTATCAGTAATAAGATTTTGATTATTAAGGTGTTTTGTTATAGGGACTTTGAGTAGTCTTTCTATTGCTTTACTGATGACAGATTTTAGGCTGATTGGACGATAGTTATCAGGTGTTTGTTTGTTCCCCTTTTTGAAAATAAGAGTGTCATTTACCGGCTTCCAATCTTCCGGAACCATCCCAGTTTCAAGTGATCGATTGAAGATGCTTGTTAAGGGTTCGCTTATTACTTCGGCTGTTTCTTTGAGTATCCGGGGACCAAGGCCGTCGGGTCCGATTGATTTATATGGGTTTAAATGCTGAGCTGTTTCTCTACCTCTTCTACTGTAAATACGCAATCTGTCAGGATTTCCTGAGGATTTAAAGCATGAGGTATCAGTGAATACTCTTACAATTCGATGTTGTTCGGATTGAAAAAGCTTACATTGGCATAGACCACGACAGACGTCTCTTCACATGCCCCATCGTCTTTCAGCACGCTAAAATTGTGCCAAAATTTTTTTGGACAAAGAACATTTCTTTTGGGAACGAATACTATGGAGTGATGAAACAAAAGTTGGGATATTTGAAAACCATACGAATATTTTCGTCAATTCATTTTTTGAATGCTGATATTGTTGAATGTGTTGGAATAAATCCGTCATTCTGAAGACAGAATTTCAGAATAATTTCTATGTACTTAATAATATAAAGAGAGTTTGGAATCATACGAGCATTAAATTGTGAGAAATGACTAGAAATATTGAACATTGAGGAGTGTATAAATAATTTCGTTTTGAACTCTACATAAACATCAGGTACAACTTCCTCATTGAGAGCAGTTGATTTTTTATCTCATGACAATCATTATTGAGACGTGGTCCCTTTACCTCGCATCTTTGATTGCCTTTGATAATGAGGCACGCCTTTGCTATCTCTCAATTACGCCTCATTCCAGCTGCTATATTATCTGCCTCGTGTATTTAAGCTTTGATTTGTTCTTTGCATTTTACTTTGATTTTATTAGAAGTTAAGAACTGATTATCTTTTGAATGTTATTGACGATGATGTACCCTGTGTCGTTTTCCTGCTATGAGAACACGTTTCCATAACAACACCACAATTCCATGCTCTCAGATGTTTGGGCAAAATTATCTAAGCTCGATAAAAGCTGCACAAAGTTACCTAATTATTATTTATCCCGAGTCATGTAATAATTGTGTGATACGAGTCATGTAATTATTGTGTGCCACGAGTCATGTTATCATTCTATGCCACAAGTCATATATTTATTGTGTGCCAGGAGTTACGTAATTATTGTGTCCTGCATGTTCTAAAAATTAGATTTGCATTTATGGCCTGCGCGTGATCAGTGACTGATGGAGTTAGAGTTGAGTAACAACTCAAAAATAAGACACTGTTTGCTCCTGTTACCATATTTTAGTCTATCCTAGCCATTATTCTGTATTCAACAACCTGTCTTGCAACGCCTTCTCAGTAATACAGGCAGGCAGCCAGCAGCAACACATGTGTTAGAGCTGGAAGTGATGAGGTGTAGGACTGGGCAGTTAAAAGTCAGACTTTATTTTTCTCTGCTGTTGAATGGGAATTTCTTCCATGCAATGAGTTTGAGCTAGGAATGCCAGACTGTCATAAGCAGACTGCTTAATCCTCACTACTTGCTTGCATGGCATTTTTTTTAAAGTTCCCCTAGCACTGTTTAATACTCTTTTGTTTCTTTGTACACGTCCCCATTTAATAGTTATCTTTTGATGTGATAGTGTTATCTATTCTGTTGTTTGACAGATACATTAAATAATTTTCAACCAGTATTTTACTTTAGATCGACTTTTTCTCGTTCTAAAGGCTCTATTATAAGATGTTTACAAAAAATAACCTACTCTTAGATTATCCATTACTGTGGGAGACTTCCCATTACTAGGGGACAACTACCCATTACTGGGGTAGACTACCCATTACTTGGGGACAACTACCCATTACTGGGGGACAACTATCCATTACTGGGGGACAACTATCCATTACTGGGGGAGATTACCCAATACTGACAGGAGACTAGACTAGAGGTAGATATTAGAATTTTTTCTCGTGACATATAATTTTCATAAATTTAATGTTAATTTGTTTTATTTATCACGTTAGACGTATATATATATATATATATATATATATATATATATATATATATATATATATATATATGTAAATAAACACCTAAAATCGAATCAAAATTAATGAGTAATTGGCAGTCAAAGAGTGAGTATGTATATCTTTTGGGGACTCCCTGAATGTATATTCTTTAAAATTCTTTCTTGAACGTTTATGAGAAACTATTATTTTTTGTGGCCCTTCTGTAACCAAAAACATCGTTGTAAGTTTGAGTATTGCTTCTGTACATTTTTGTATTATGCCTATACTGTTCTCTACACACCATTCTACACACACTATTCTGCTCACACCATTCCGTACACACTATTTTACACACACCATTTTGTACACACTATTCTCCACACACTATTCTGCACACACTATTCTGCACACACTATTCTACACACACTATTCTACACACACTATTCTGTACATACTATTCTGCACACACTATTCTACACACACTATTCTGTACACGCTATTCTGCACACACTATTCTGCACACACACCATTCTGTACACACTATTTCGCACACACCATTTTGTACACACTATTCTGCACACACTATTTTGTAGACACTAGTCTGCACACACTATTCTGCACACACTATTCTGTACACACTATTCTGCACACACTATTCTGCACACACTAGTGTGCACACACTGTTCTGTACACACTATTCTGCACACACTATTCTGCACACATTATTCTGCACACACTATTCTTCACACACTAGTCTGCACACTCTATTCTCTACTACACTCAGACCGTACTTATAATTATTGCTTGCAACAATAACATGTATTTTAATATGAATATTATCATTATTGTAGGCATTACTAGAGTGTTAGTACTTTCTTTGTAATTCAGCTTTTTCATTTACTCAAAAATATCAACATTTCAACTGCTTTATTACATTGGAATTGCGCTTAGTATCATTTTTATTCAAAAAATTTTTATTACTACCTTCTAAATTTTCGCTAGAATTAGAACTTTTCCTTTCATTATTAATATTATTTTCACGTGAATGTGTACGTCACAGGCATCATTCATGTGAAGGCTGTAAAAAAAAGACCTCGCTGCTAGCGATGTGCTGCGTCACCTGCACGGCTGAATCAAAGGAGTCTACCGGAGTCAATCTCAGTTTTGTTCATACTTTCATCTCGACTCAAACATTCCCACTCTGCAAAACTGCAGTATTGATCGTCACGCTTCTTAAAAATGTGAAAAAGTCAGGGTTTTAAAAGTGGCAGGGTTCTTAAAAACAAGAAATATGTCAGGGTTCTATTAAAATTCAGGGGTCCTGAGAAGAGAAGAAATGCCAAAGTTCTTGAGAAGATTAAAAGGGAATCGTTAATCTAGTCTTATTCGAGTGATATATTCATTAGCGCAAGTAATATTTTTCAACAATTTAATTATATATATATGTATATATATTTATATATGTATATATATCAGGTATATATACAGGTATTATAAACATTTTATTACATTATTATTTCTTCTCGTGGGACTTGGGTAGCTACCCTAGAATGAACCAATCAGCTCCTTCCTGTTGCTATTTTGGTACAGTTGTTATCTATTGTTATAACTAAAATATTGCACTCTATTTTATTGATTTAAAAAATGAAATTAAAATAAAATCTACGTTATTCCAACGTATCACAAAGTACAGTATCAATGTACAGTGCGTGGAATTGGTTTTTCAATTCCTAACGCTTATAAAATTCTTACACGGTTTGTGTTCATTCCATGGTAGGTGATACAATAGCGAGTTTTTGCCATTGAAACTAGGCTTAAAATTAAAAAGACGCTAAGACTGCAACAAAGCGTTTACTTCGATAGGAGTAGCATACAACATAATGTTATTGTTTAAGTTTCCAGCAGTGAGGCTAAAATCTTAATTTTTGAAATACAAGTTGGAAGGAAACTTTCAGTTGTCATTTTTAATTTACTGTTGGATAGCTTAGTGTGATGTGCAGATGATCCATAAAATTTCCTTAGTATTGAGCTTAACTGAAAACTTCATCTCGTTTCATAAAATAGGAAGTTACATACATAGCAGAGAAGCAATTGAAAACGAGATCAAAAAGTTGAAACACATCAAAAAGTATTAAGATTAATATATTGATAAAGATAGTTCCAGTTGCAGTTGACTAAAACTAAAAATTCAGAAGTTTCACATTCGCTTATAACAAAACATTTGCTAACATTGCCACATGAACTTTATGATCACACGATGAAAAAATATCTTCATTGCATTAAATAAAATCGAAAGTTACGTATCAGAGAAAGCTAAAACATTGGAAAGGAAAGGTAGACATGTCATGAGTTGCCAAAGTTTAAATATTGATAGAGGCAAAGTGGAGTTACTGTATGTCATAAATTCTTAGTAGTCACATCTGGTTATTTTTACGAAACATTTATGAACATGAACACATAAGCTACATGATTGAAGTATGATCAAAAAAATGCAGAGGAGAATGAAACTAGCAAGAGAAATATCTATGACAAGCGTAGTGTGCGGAGAATGCGAAAATGAAATAAAGTGAGTGTAATATCATCTATTAGCAGAGTAACCTCAGCCAGCTCGTTTATGTCATTAATTTCACGCATGCTTCATTTGTCTCACTGTTACAGTTTTGTGATATTTTTCAATTAAATATCTATATTAAAACAGCATGAATCATTATTACTAATATTATGTGGACAGGAAAAACGAAATGAAAAAAGAAAAAGTGCTTATTGCAATAAAGTTGATACATGACTTATGCACTCATAAGTCTGGCATGATATTTCTGTGTCGTAAATGAAGCAGCATGGTAGATTTCAATACCGTAAATTATGAAGTGTAGTTGATGTTAATGTCATGTTATGAGGTAACCTGCATTAATATGATCATCAAAAAAGGAAATTGTACGCCTAATGTGGAAACTAAAAGAGAATTTCGAACGTTAACTCATTTTATGTAGGCAACATGATTATAGCATCACATTAACAAGTGTTACGTAGGCAACATGATTATAGCATCACATTAACAAGTGTTATGTAGGCAACATGATTATAGCATCACATTAACAAGTGTTATGTAGGCAACATAGTCATTGTATGTCAACAAACTTCATTAATACTCAGTATTTATTAACTGTTAACTTTTTCTCCAACACAACCCAGCATTTTTTCATGTTCGCTAATTCTCCTACACTGTAGGAACCAGGAACACATGTCATGCCGTGTACACTGTAGGAACAAGGAACACATGTCATGCCGTGTACACTGTAGGAACAAGGAACACATGTCATGCCGTGTACACTGTAGGAACCAGGA
>VCRD01001674.1:88745-107523 GCA_006783055.1 Trinorchestia longiramus | reverse complement strand
CTGATCACACTCCTGATCACACTCCTGATCACACTCCTGATCACACTCCTGATCACACTCCTGATCACACTCCTGATCACATTCCAGATCACATTCCTGATCCTATTGCTGATCCTATTGTTGATCATCTTGCTGATCATATTGCTGATCATATTCTTGATCCTATTTACGATCATATTCTCTATCATTACATCTAGTTTCAATCTCTTTCACTCGTGGACTTCGGATGTCTTCTGTCCACCAGCTGCCCTACGGATCTATTCATAAACAAAAGCTGAGTACCCGTCTTGTCATTGAATTCCCCAACTAGAGGTGCACCAGTCGACTCCCTTAACTTTACCTTCTGATACTTGTTAATAAAATAACACCATCAACCCAGGGCAGCTATCAAAATTAACACATCGACGACACCTGTAACAAAGCCAACGCCTCTTTCAGAACTGAACGTGAAGACTCGCACTGTAACTTTTTCTCGCCCAGTAATATCGAACAAACCTGTTCAACAGCACTCGCAAAGCGGTCGCCCTATTACCATACCTTCCCGTTACAGATAAATCTTAAACGGGACCGACCTTTCGGTCGCGGACGAAGGAGGTAATGTAGCATGAACGGTATCACTCAATGTACCATTCATATCTCTGTATTAGCACGTTAAAATATAAGTTAGCATTTATCTCATTAAAATATAAGTTAGCATTTATCTCATTAAATATAAGTTAGCATTTATCTCATTAAATATAAGTTAGCATTTATTTCATTAATCTCACTAGAGATTGTCGCAATAATTATTACAGAATTTTAGCCTCATTTTTTGTCTCTTTAACAAGGTTAGTGACAACCCAGGGATATATTTTATTTATATTAAATAATTAGATCTGAGCGTTCCATAAAAACAAAGGATTATTAGGCTGGCAATATTCGTGGATCTTACCCTCGTTTCTGGTCCGCATTACTTTATATACCTGATCCCACGCCATTGACTTGGTTGCTATCTTGAATCCGTTTTGTGCGTATTGGAGAATTTGGGGGACCGTCTACCACCCACTCGTCGGCCCATTACTTAGTTACCTACCTACTACACTATACTGTAGAGATTCGGAAATATCGTAATTAATTTAGAACGATCNAAACTAGTATTTTAAAGTTAAAAATTCAATCGTAGTTCCAACTCCATATTGTAACTCTCGTTTATAGAACACCATAGTCAACCACAAGCCTATAGGCTAAGTGCCCGTCAGTTCTTTCACAAACGATACCCAGTGTACAGTAATTTCATTCGCGCTTTCAGTCTCTCAGACGGGTTTCAGTTTCAGTTTCAGGTTTCAGTTTCGGTCTCAATTCAGTATCAGTTCCAGCTTCGGTTTTACTGATTTCAAGTTCTCAGTTTTGGTCTTCGATCTTGGCTCCAATTGCTGTTTTAATTGCGAGGGTGTTCATGAATAAATCTGCAAGCTACGAAGCCGATCGTATCACTTCCCTGAAAGAACATCACTCACAAAATAATCACTACAGAAAAATAACACGTTCCCTAAAGTGGTGACCCTAAACTCGTGACCCTAAAGTGGTAACCCCAGAAATAGTTCGTACTCCAAAGTGGTGACCCCTGTGAAGAAGTACCCTCCTTCGATACATTCAGATCAAGTTCACGAAACATCCTCAGAAAAAAATATTCTACCGAAAATAAAAATTCATATCAAGCTCAAAGAAACATCCCTACGAAGCAACATCCTCCTGCGAAACGTTCATATCCAGCTCGAAAAAAACTCCCCTAGTGAAGAAAGAACAGTCTCAGCGAAGAAGAACAACGACTTCATTGACGAACACTTCCCTGTGAAACTCGATCCTCATCCAGCCAACGGCCGAAAGTCATAAAACGATCAAGAAATTCCTTCGAAGCCAAACATCCGCTCTACAGAGAAGGCAATCGCAGAACCGTGACGGCACCACCGCTCCAGCTCAGCCTCAGTCAGGCTGGCTTCAATTAGCCTCAGATCAGACTCTACAACAAACTCCACCGGACCTCGAGCGAACGTTAGGGAAGTAAACTAATCGTAAAATTTTTTTTTACCGTACTGTGTTCATGTCAACTTTCTGTGCTTTTTTTCCCCTGCTGCTCTATTTACCCTTCTTTATATTGAGCTATATTTTTTCCTCTCCCCATCATTCTTTACTGAGGCTAGTTCGCCTATTGCTCATATTTAATTTAATGTCGCTTCACGAAATTCATAACCTGACTCATGATGTCTATAATTTTGATAATGATTATGACATCTGATAATAATTATTCCATTTGTTCATACTGATGGCGCACGTTCATATCGCACGTGCAGCCATACGCTGTAAATTTCAGAGACTGACTACTGCCTAAAAATTTGAAACCCGTCAGAGAGGAATCCGCCTCATTTATTGAGGAAATCAATTAATCATGCATTTTAAAAATGAAACGTTCATTGATATTGAACTCAAGGCAATTAAAGTTGCACTTCATTTGTTATTAATGCTGGTATCATCCAGTACTTTAGTTACCCTGAGACTTCATACTGTCTTCGTTCCGAAGAAGGAACCTGACAAACGTCGTCCATGCGGTTCAACTCATAGGTATATCTCGAATACGTGGGGAGCGCTAACTGTATCGAATTCCCTGCCATAAAGCAGCTCACTCTAACAACCGCGCTCACCCTCATAAACTTCACGAGCTCCGTCTCCGCACGGGCATGCTCAAGTTCTCCTTAACATTGATGCTAATGTTCGTAAACATGGATATTGTTCCTACTGAGTTGTGAATAATCGTGTCTTAGCTAAAGAGTTAACTTGGATTGAAGCAGTCGGGCTCCCTTTTAGAGATCTAAAGCAAGCTCTTTTCCTATTTTCTTTGTTCAGAGCATTCACTTTTCACTTCCTCACAGACAGCTCATATTACGCTGTTGACTCTGCTCTTGAACAAAGCCCTTCGTTTCTCTACGTACGTTTATTGCCTTCTCTTAAGACCTTGTCTAATTTACAAACCATGCATTTTTTATGACAGAAAGTTACTTACTGCATTTCAAGTCGCTCGTTGGTTATATTTGCTACTATTCGCAATGAATACTTACATAATGTGATCATCCGTAGCGACAACAATTTGCATTCTCTCTTTAGTATATCACGGCAGTTGAGTATATGAAAGGCCACAATATGATTATTGTCTCCTACTATGTCTCGCGCTCAGTACGTTCCCTAAAGTGGTAACCCCAGAAATAGTTCGTACTCCAAAATACTATACTAGCTGCACTCGTACACTTATACGCTACATACTGCACCTACTGTACTCGCTGTACTCGTGCAACATCTCAAGCCACAGTCGCTATAGCTCTGGACTGGCCATTCATCCCTGAAGCTGGACTGGCCTAACCATCATCTGGGTGCTCTGGACTGGCTCAATCATTCCAAGATATCCCAAGCTATTTCTCGTGCCAACTTCCGTGAATACAAAGCTGAGTTCCTGTGACGAGTTCTTTTATTCTCCTTGAGTAAGGTCACACGGGCAGTTAGATTAGGTTATGTAAAGAGTTGGTTTTAAAATACACCAACCAAAAACAAACTTTACACATTCATCTTGAGAGAATCGTAGTCAACCACTAGAAACAAACAAACAACAAAAACGTATATTTCCAATAAAGTTGGTAGTCTTAGGCTACAAGCTCGCGCCAGTTTACTCAGATAATCTCTCAAGAAAGGTCGGTTTTGCGCCCGTTGTTGTTTCAGTCTTTCTCTCGGGGGGGGGGGGGAAGATTATAATAAATTTGGAAAGTTTTGGTGATGATTGGTATTGTAAATATGGTTTGTAAATGGTAGTGCTGATGGGGTTTTCAGGTACCAAACTTTACTTTTCTATTTATTGCTGGTTTATGATGTTTTTGCCCATGTGACCCGAATGAGGGAAATGAGAGGACTCCTGAATGTGATTTAGCTTTATTTCTGTAAGGTGGCACGTTAAATTATTTATCTGACCTTGAGCAGCGTTGAGCCAGTCTGAAGCTTCCAGAGGGTACGGATGGTAGGGTCCAGGACATGCATAACCTAGAACTTCAGATCGACAATAGGTGTACTGTTGTTAAGACAAGCAGTTGCAACTCTACGGTATTTTATAACACGAATTCGCTTACCTCTATTCGGCTTGGTCTTCAGTCAGCGGTGCTTCACGTAACGAATGGATGTCTTCCAAACCGTGCGCGATGCGAAGTCGACAACCACCAACCGTGACACACAACCTCTATTCATGTGATAATTATCCATATGATGGTGTTAGTAACTGAATCTACTTGGCCTTTTATTCTACGAATACAGATCTCCATGACAACGACTACTTCCAACTGAGCCTTTTCTTGCTCACACTAACACGGACCCGACACCCTATGCGGCCGAGCTCAACCCACAACTGAGGCTGCTGCCGCAGCACCCCTCACTCAAGCCAAGGCGTCCCCGTTGAGGTGCCAAGTACTAATTTATACATTATGCCACATGTACTCAAGTGTGGCACGAGTACAGCGGGTAGCTTGCTTGAATGCAGAAAGTCGTGTGCAATAAGTTGTATGTCCCGACAGGTCAGGATATAAAATAAATATGAATAAATTAGAAATTGTATTAGAGAAAAAAGAACAGAGGGATATTCGCTGGCTTGCAATACCGAGACGCCAGCAGCTTTGGCGACACGTGAGCCGGCGTCGCTTTGTCGTTCTCCCGCTATAGCCGAAGCTAGACGTAGTCAATGTCATTCTTGAAAACAGTGTTAAGTCCACACCAAATCAAAAATATCACGGCTTCAATAAACTCAACTTCCAACGACCTCGGCATTTACCTTACGAGTCACGCTTAAGTCCCGGACAGTGATATTTTTGATTTACTGGTGGAGTTGTGTGCCAGTGATATTTGGCGGAGGACGGAGACTTGGCGGCGTCATCACAATGAGAGAGCAGACCAGCAGCAGTCCCTCTGTGACAGAGCTCCAAGTTACACTGAAAGGTCTCAAAGTAACATTAGGGTCTCATAGTCCGACAAACAGGGAAGCTCGCTTTAAGCTACCTAATAATGTCGATCCGTGAGTCAACACACGGCAGTGCCAGACCAAGAGAACCTCCACTCCACATACTCAATAACGAAGTAGAGGCTCTTCACACCGAGTTGGAAGACCTTACCTCTTTCGGAGGCCCAGATACAGAAAATGAACAGGAACTACAAGACTACGGCCGTGCTTTGAAGCAATCCCTCGCGAAACTGACAAAAGCGAGCGGAGTTCTTGCGGCTAGATACCTCAGCCAAGGCTCTACGGAGTCGGCTCACGAGACAGAAAAGGCCCGGAAAGAGGATGCCCGCACCGTCAAGAACCAGCGCTTGATGATAAATGCAGAGCTGCGACCCCTAAAGCTCGACACTTTCTCCCTACCATCAGGAGCATACGGAGGAACGACGTCAGTGGCTCCCTCCGCCACAGGTACCCAGGATCTCGATCTCGAGGATATTCCAGAGCATTCAGGAGAAGAAGAAAACACAGAGGTCGAAAACTGCAACAACGAAGAGATCACTTCGCGTGAATCCTACAGACGAACGGCAGAGTTCGTGGTGGCAATAGGACGCCAATCACCTATCCATCCTGAAGAGCCACAAGTCTTCTCGGATGATAAAGTGGAGGAGCGCAGGGCAAGAGCGTCAGCCCCCAGTCTTCACAAAATGGGGAGCGGATTACAGACATTCCCACAAGATCCAACAGCCCAATTTTTTCCAAAACAGAAAAATTGGCGACGGTGACCCACCTCTCCACCCAATACCTAATGAAACAAGAACTTTTCAAGTCAGTGACGCCACCTTTCATCGGGAACGTACGATATTTTAAAAACTGGGCTAGAGCCATACAACGGCACCTCACACAATACGAGCTGCCAGCGTTCGAAGCACTTAACGTCCTCCTTGCAAACATGAGCGACTATCCTTTAAAGCTAGTGCAGTACACCGCAAACGCGTTAACACATGATCCGATGGCGGCATTCAAAAACATATGGGAGACACTGCACACCCGATATGGACAGGGGTTGAATTAGTGAGCAGCATATTCGAAGAGATAGAAGAATTCCCACAAATCAAGCACGAGAGCGATAAAGTTCAGTTGTAATGGCTTCGCGATATCACAAACTGCGCGATCAACACTATGGAATACCCGAGTTATTGGTCCTCAATTATCCGAGAGGCATGGTACCACTAGTCAAGAAATTACCCACGTCTCTACATTCACCATAGAAAAGGTTTGGACTAAAATATGAGAAGGAAAACCAGGCACGTTTTCCGACACTGAGCACCTTCCTCAATTTTCTTGAGGAGACCATCCGAGAAATAAGCACCTGCAACTATCTCGAACTTCCACATGCACAATGCCTGGAGCCCACAGAGTACGTCAAAACTTTCCGAACTGAAGTCAATAAGTCCAACACTAGTGAATACCACCAAGTAAATGGGCATGCCACAGTAATCTGCAACTGGTTTTCCAAACTATCCATCAATGAGAAGAACACATTTATGCGACAACACAAGCTGTGTTATTGCTGCCTTGGCAAACACAAAAGGTCAGACTGCACGACTTCCGTGACGTGCAACATTTGTAATGGCGGACAGGCGATTGCTCTCCATCGGGATTCAAGACTGAATCCGCGTGCCCCTCCATACAACCCACAACGGGGACTCAACCAAGAGAGAATAACATCGGTCCAACGCAGCGCACCGCCAGCAAAATAAATCAATTTCAGTCACGCAGCGCATGAATCAACAGTTTGACAACAGTGCAAGCACATAAACAAAGTTGCTCACTAACCGTACTCGTTAAGATTTTTCATAGGGATAAATACTTGCTGTGTTATGCCATACTGGACTTGCATAGCAATTTGTCATTTGCGAGTCCCAAAGTGGCGAGATATTTTGGTATCAAATCCCCGACGGAGTCGTACTCAATAGAGACGGCTGCACAAGGAAGAAGGCTACGATTAGAAGCCAGACAATTAATGGACTCACAGCTCAGGGTTTGCATAACAGAAAGGTTTTCAACCTCCCTCCGTTGAAAAAGATAGCAAGTCCTGACGAAGTGAGAGCATGTCCTCATTTGACCCATCTGGCGGATAAATTCGATGATGTAGACGAGACAGTAGAAGTTTTAATGTTTTTAGGCAGAGATGCAGGGCATTGCTTAAAACCCACATCGTACGGTGAGGGTCGTACATACGCTATCGAGACTCCCCTTGGGTGGGGCCTCATCGGCACTCCCTGCTCGTCGTCTGACTCAATCCTTTCTGACGTTCCTCAGTCAATACCCTATCGCAGGCTAAAAACAAATTGCCAGGTAAAACGATCTAACTCCCCATTTGTTCCCAGAGTTTGCGAGGACAAGGGTCTTTGGCCCATGAGCGACCAGCATGACGTTTTCACAGAATGACTGGACGACAAACTGACTGGCTTATCCGCGGACGAGGTATTGTTTCCATATAGAATAAGAACATCGATAAGGGTAAACGAAAAAGGGAATTTAGAAATGCCACTACCATTTAAATCCGAGTATCCTGTCTTCCCAGATAATCGTCTACCTGTATTGCAACGGACTCGCAATACCCTAGGTAAACTCTGCAAGGAACCAACAAGCTCGCTCAGTATTTGACAGCAATGGGCAAAAACTTAGCGGAAAGACACGTGGAACCCATTCCATTTCAGGAGATAAACGCAGCTCAACCAGGCAAGGTGTGGTATTTAGCTGTATTCCCTGTGCATAACGCAAAAAAGGGCAAGATTCGCCTTGTTTTCGACAGTTCCGCAACATACTATGGAGTAAATCTCAGCGATCAATTGCTCCACGGAACCCGACTACAACAACGCACTGAAAGGCATCCTAATGAGATTCCGCATGCATGCTATCGCTTTCATGGCTGATGTGGAAGCTATGTATCACGCCTTTCATCTCAAGAAAGAAGATCAAGACTATATACGATTTTACTGGTTTGCTCACAACAATCTATTCAGCGGTCTAATTCCACACCGAGCGACTGTGCACATTTTTGAAAACAGTCCATCACCGGCCATCGCCATCTACGAAATGTGGCACGCGACTTCACATCCCTTAGCCCACATGTATCCCAAAGCCCAAAGGTTGATCTTGAACAGCTTCTACGTCGACGATGGACTAGCATCTGCAGAAACACCTGAGCAGGCCATTAAAATACTGAAAGGGATGCACTCCATTTTGGAGCGATACAAGATACGCCTTCACAAGATTGTCTCAAGTTCAGATGAGGTGATGAGGGCCTTCCCTCCGAGCGAGTTGGCCGAAGACATGGAGATAGTCGACCTAGATCGCGCCCCTTTGCATCGTTCCCTCGGTGTATTCTGGGACATAAAACGCGATCTTCTCCTCATAACGGAGAATCGCCAGCTTGGTCGACTGGTGAGCGAATCTGCTTGCAAGCAGAAAGACCCGGGTTCGAATCCCACTGCCGCCATGGTTGACACGGCTGGAATTACGGCATGGGACTTGGGTAACCGAATAATTATAGAAATGTTTTCCGACCCAAGAATAGGCCAAAAGGTTCGTTCCTATAGCCTCATTCTATTCTATTCTATTCATCAAGCCGGACCTCGAAGAAAAGCTGTTCACACGACGAGGCGTATTGTCTTTTGTCAACGCTATCTTCGACCCGTTGGGAGTAGCTTGCCCGGTAGTACTAAAGAGCAAGTTAATCGAACGCAACGTCATGTTGAGTAAACACGACGAGGGATCATCAAACGGGAAGGACCCAGAACCAAAGAAAACAAGTTTGGACGAGCCCTTTTTTTAACTTTACTCGCGATTAATTAACTTTTTTTCAAAATAACATAATAAGTCTTTTTTGCGATGTTGCCAGAATTTCAGTCTCTGTCTAAGTCGTAAACCATAGCATTGAATAACGGACTGAGAAGCGTCACTAGTGACTTTCGTTTTTACAGAGAACAAACAATGCCCTGGCCCTGTCTCTCAGCTCATAGCTTCTAGCTCATAGCTTCCAGCTCATAGCTTCTAGCTCATAGCTTTCAGCTCGTAGCCTTCGGCTCATTGCTTCCAGCCATTGCATATCGGCTCACGGCTCGTGCTCACTGTTGTCCGCTTGCTGCGAGTCAGCTCATCTCGCCCTCAACCTCATCAAGGGCCACCCTTTCTTAGCACGAGTCCTCTAAGATCCCTTATAAACTTGAGATTAGTTATCTCAATACAATGATTCATTGGAATTAGCAATAACGTTAGTTCAGGAAAACATCCTCTCTGCCTGACTTAGTACTCGGGACATCTCGATTACTACATTGACTAGATTATTAGGAAGCATTAGCTCCCCATCTTCTAGGCTCTCTATCTTGGATCCACGGATGGATCCTCCCTCATCACTGGATATTCGCAGACCACAATAAAGGAATCTACCTCTGAAGAGAAGTCCGTGTTCTCATTTATCCCTGATAAGAGGTATATCCCAACAGTCGACACCCTGTTTTTTACTAACTGTGAAGTTAGCTTCATTGGTGCTATTTCTCACCAATGAACTCCACTAATTTTAATAAAAGGGTTCTTTTATGATACTGCTGCTGTGACCTAGACTTGAGGTTAAATAAAGGCTGTCAGGTTTTAGACTCGGCTTTTACTCTTGCAGGCCAGAATGAGTAAATAATGGAGTTCTTCGTTCTTCAACATGCATGGGATCTTGCCAAAAAGGAGGGTCCTCGGGATAGAAGTGAAGACTCAGGTTGATCACAGGGAAGTAGTTCCAGCTGCCCGTGATTTGTGATGATGAATGGTGTTAAGTGTTAGGGAGATTGATTCAACTCAGCCTCTGATTTGTAGAGGTATCAATATCTGTTTATTTCAGTCTTTGATTATGAGTGAGTATGTGCCGTGCCTTAGTCAAGACAGTAGTGTGTGTTAATTGGTGCTGATGACTTTGTAGCAAGAACGGTATCACTCAATATACCATTCATATCTCTGTAATAGCGCGTTAAAATATAAGTTAGCATTTATCTCATTAATCTCACTAGAGATTGTCGTAATAATTATTACAGAATTTTAGCCTTATTTTTAGTCTCTTTGACAAGGTTATTGCCAACCCAGGGATATATTTCATTTACATTAAATAATTAGATCTGAGCGTTCCAAAAAACAAAGGACTCGCAGGCTGGCAACATTCGTGGATTCTACCCTCGTTTCCAGTCCGCATTACTATATATACCTGATCCCACGCCACTGACTTTTGTTGCAATCTTAAATCCGTTTTGTGTGTAGTGGAGGTGAGCATACTATGTTTTAAGTATTTTTAGACTTGTCTTAATTTCTGTGTTTAACTTGCCAGTGTATCTGTGTTCTTTGGTGATGTTCAGATTTTTCAAGTGTTTGTTTCTTCACCATGAGTTATTACAGCAAGTCAAGTTTTTAGGAATTGTTTCTATAGGACAACTGTGATAAATCAGTGACTGTGCTGTAATAAGTGATTCAATGTTTTTCTCAACCATTGTGTTCATTACAATTCTCAAAGGACCTCATTTGAACAGGTCATTCCTAAAGACAGTTATAAGTCTAATCTGCAATTTCCTCAGGTGTAGATTTTCATAAAATCATATTCTATTTAAGATATGTGTGCTCAAGATATTTTTACTCTTATGCATCAGAGATTAGAAACCCAGTTATGCTGTTACATTGATTTTAAAACTAAAACCAGACTCTGTTGACTAGAAAACCAGATTCTGTTGACTAGTTGATGCAAAATTAGGATGCAGCTTATATCATTTTATTCCTAATTTTGTCACCTTAAGAATTATTATGTGTTTCTTTTATATGTGGAAAAAACTCTGTATTAATATTATTACAGACCTAAAGCTACTTCTTTGAAGGTCTAAACTCAATTATTTTGTGGTCATTACTTAATTCAGATTTATGAATATTGAAAGGCTAAGAATAACCTTTTTATCTAATGTCAATTTTCCTGCTTCATGTTGCTAAAATTGGGCTCTAAAAACCCAATGCAAATCCTTCAGGCTTATGCCAAGGATATAATTTAATTATTTCTGCTTCTATCAATAACTCATAAAATCAATTTAATAAACTCCTACCTCACTGTAAGAATGTAAAACCAAGAACTTGACTTAATGGTGAGCTGGTTGCAGAATACCGTTAACCAGTGCTGCCTTCTGCAGTTTATCCTGGCATAGTGTGGGGAATTGTCAATGGGACTTATGATGAGGTTATGATCCTAGTATATGTACTCATCACTTCACGTTACGTGCAGAATTTGGGGGACCGTCTGCCACCCACTCACTATACCCACTTACTAGACTCGCTGCACTCGTTGTACACTCACAAGCCACTCGCTGCACTCGTTGTACACCTACAAGCCGCGCTCTGCACATACTGTACTCGCTGTACTCGTGCAAGTCTCAAGCCACGGTCGCTCTAGCTCTGGACTGCCCATTCATCCCTGAAACTGGACTGGCCTAACCATCATCTGGAAGCTCTGAACTGGCTTAATCATCCCAAGAAGATCCCAAGCTATTTCTCGGGCCAACTTCCTTGAATACCAAGCTGAGTTCCTGTCATGAGTTCTTTTATTCTCCTTGAGTAAGGTCACACGGGCAGATAAATTAGGTTTTGTTAAAGTTGGTTGCTTAAAATTCCCCAAGCACAACCAAACTTTACAACGTTGTAGCTTCTGAGTGTATCACTAACTGTGGGTGAAGAAAGGAATGACGGCTGCACAGAGGGATAAAAAGATGAATACGATTTTCTAGAAGAAGCTCAAAAAGGCCTTGCTTAACTAAACCCTAACAATTCCAATCATTAAAGATGTCTTGCACTAGGAGCTTGCAATATTCACAATGTTCTGNATATATATATATATATATATATATATATATAAAAACAGGAATAACTTAGAATAAAGAAGTACCAAAGAGGTATTTCTAGTTAATTAAAATCATGGAACAAGTCTAGTTAAGTGCAAGTTGATAGAATTAGCTGATCAGGCAATAGCTACAAATTTATTGGTTTTAGACCGTAAAGGAATAGCCTTTAGGTCTGTAAAAGTATTAATACAGTCATTTTTCACATATAAAAGAAACACATAATAATTCTTAAGGTGACAAAATTAGGGATAAATGATATAAGCTGCATCCTAATTTTGCATCAACAAGGACATGCTGTAAGCTTAAGATTCTGTTCCTAGTTGAAAGATCTAGTCAACAGAGTCTGGGTTTTGTTCAAAAATCATTGTAACCGCATAACTAGATTTCTAATCTCTGATGCATAAGAGTAAAAATATCTTGAGCACACATATCTTAAATAGAATATGATTTTATAAAAATCTACACCTGAGGAAATTGTATACGGGACTTAATACTGTCTTTAGCAATGACCTGTTCAAATGAGGTCCTTTGAGAATAGTAATGAACACAATGATTGAGAAAACTATCTATTATTACTACAGCACAGTCACTGATTTATCACAGTTGTCCTATAGAACAATTCCTGCCACTTGACTTGCTTTAATACTTCACCGGAGAAGAAGTAACCACCAGGGGAATATCTAAACGAACACCAAAAGAAATCAGATACTACTGGCAAGGTTAAGCATAAAAATTACAAGTCTAAAATACTTAGAATAACATGCTTCCCCGCACACTAAGCACAACACACACACGAATTTTAACGGCAACAAAAGCTATTGGCACCGGAGGCCGATATTTATACAGTCCGTACCGGAAACACGGATAGAACGCTGCTCAATGTTGCCGACATCGGCGTCGTTCGTTTTTTTTTTTGAACACTTAGACCTGATTTAATTACCAATAAAATACATCACCATGTAGTCACTAAAAATTATCAATACAAATGTAAAAATAAGACTATATATTCTATAATGATCACTAGGCCGATTTCTAGTAAGATTAATGAGATTACTCCTAACTTAAATTGTAATGCATGTGCTATTAAGGAGGGAATTTAAAGATATAGAGATGAATGGTTCATAGAGTGATACCATTCCTGCTATATTACTTCCTTCGCCCGTGACCGAAAGGTCGGTCCCGTTATGTTTCACCTGTAACGGGAAGGAAGGGTTACTACTCGGCCGCTTCGGGTTTGCTGTTTAATAGGGTTGTTTAATATAACAGGAACTGGGAAGGTTACGTTACGAGTGCGCAAGTTCAGTTCTGACAAGGGAATTGACCTCGATGAGGGTGTCGCCAATGGTACAGCATCGTTAGGAACAGGGGCAACTGCTACTCTGCTAGGAATGTCAGCATCCAGAATGAAGAAAGGGTTGCAACTAAGTTGGCTCAGCAGCAATGCGGCAAGCCGCGACACATTCGGTAACCTGCGCGTTCTGCCTTTTGGAAGGATCATTATTCAAGGAGGGGTGGACAGGGGAATTAAAGTTAGGAGCAGCGTGAGCATCTGAAACATACGCTGCTTTAACCCTGTTGATAGTTACAGAGTTTTCTCAATAATTAGGTATTTGGGTGTTCGCTTTAGTACTCTAAAAGGACCATCATACGGTCGCGTCAGGGCAGGCTTAACGCCATCCACACGCACATAGACATGTGTACAGGTTTGCAAGGCAGGGTCCAACTTGTTTGTAGTATTGGTAGGACGAGGTGCAACATATTTAATCTGTCTCATGCAGTCTTTGAGTCGCTCTGCGTAAGAGGTTTGATCTGCAAGAGACGAGGACTCTGAAAGATTAGGTTTAACAATATCCCCGGGCAGCCGCAAGGTCTTGCCATACATCATCTCCGCGGCAGTAGCTTGTTGATCCTGTTTGTAAAGATTACGCAAGCTTAACAACACAAGAGGAAATCTATCAACCCAATCCTGACGGCTATCAGGGCATTTTAAGGCGCTCTTTACGTCCCGGTGAACCTGTTTGATAAGGCCGTTTGACTGTGGGTGAAACGCAGTGGTGCTTATATTAGAACATCCTAGTAAAGAAGAAATATCAGTCCACAATTTGGAAGTGAATTGCACACCGCGATCATGCGTTATGCTTAAAGGTACCCCAAATCTGGAAACCCAGGAATGGACAAAGGCACGAGCTACAGTATCTGTGTCCGGGACTTAAGCGTGCCCCGTAGGATAAATGATGAGGTCGTTGGAAGTTGTCTCTATTGACTTGCCGTGATATTTTTGGTTTGGTGTGGAACTTAACACTGTTTTTTAAAAAACGATGCTGACTATAGGCTACACTGTACTGTAGCTTGATGATGAGACCAAACAACCGTTATGGCGGCACGCCGCTGACGTCACAGCGTCTCGGTATTGCCAGGTAACGAGTATCCTTCTGTCCCTTTTTTCTCTAATACAAATTCCAATTTATTTATGATTATTATATATCCTCACCTGTTAGGACACTCCCCATCTTGGACGAAGACCGAAAAAATGCAACCCAAGGAAACGACAACAGTCTATGTGGAAATGCCGGGTGCTTCCAGGATCGGTACTATGTTACGGACGGCCCTCTCTATTGTCGCCCTGCGCCCGGATTTTTCGCTGGATGCGAGGTCGATGAACACAGAACGGACGAGTCCGTCGTTGCCTGTGGATGTCGCGGAAATGCGCCCGATGGGCCAGCGATTCCGTTTAGTGTTGCGGTCCTGAACAAGTACGATGTCGCCGACCTCATATTTTCGAGGGCTCTTCCATTTTCATCGAAATGTCAAATTTGAAAGATATGAGCGGCGCCACCGATTCCAAAAACAATCTGCGAGGAATTGTACGCGTCTCCATCTGCACTTTCCGTACGCAAGAAGATCGGCGTCCGAAAATGTGCCAGCTGGGTCGTCCGGCGACTTCATGGTCATTAACATCGCTGGGGAGAGAGGGCAAGGATCGTTAGGGTCGGAAGACACTCCCCACAGTGGTGTGTTGTTAACGATGCTAGCAGCCTCTTGAAAAAATGTTGACAGATCGTCTCGGGATAGGTTGTGTGATCCCGCTCGCGCCAACAATGTCGCCATGGCGTTTTTCAGTGTCCCGATTTTTCGTTCCCAGACTCCGCCTCGATGGCTTGCTCCTGGGGGGTTGAAAATCCACTGACAACCCTTGTCATTTGCCTCTGCTTGCAGATCAGCGTATGACAGGTTTTCTTCGTCTTGATTGTGGGCGCCCACGAAATTTGTACCGCGGTCGCTGCGAATTATCTTGCAGGGTCCTCTGATGGTTATGAAACGACGGAACACGTTTTTAAAGCTTGATGTGTCGAGAGCTGCCAGGGGCTCGACACGTGAACAAAAGTGCTCAGAGCTTTTTCTGAGAGTTGCTGCGCCTCGTGCTCTTTCCTTCCACTACCTGGTAGGGGCCAAAAACGTCAAGGCCAACGTTGGAAAACGGGGGGCATTCCTCTAGCCGATCGCTTGGCAGGTCGGTCATTTTCTGCTCTCCGAGTTTTGCCCTTAACTTGTGACACAATACGCACTCGGAAATGATGCGTTTGATGAGCGAGGTGCCTCGTTGAATGTGGAATCCGGCCATCCGAATTGCTCCATGAGTGATGTACGAACCCTGATGCTGGACCTCTGTGTGAAAGTGGCGGATAAGGGCTACTGATATAGGGTGTTTTTCAGGCACCACTAGTGGACACTTTATGCCCAAAGGCATTGTAGAGTTCTGGAGACGACCTCCCACTCTCAGCATCCCGTGACGGTCGATGAATGGTGCTAAGCTGAATAGCTTGTGGCCGTCTGGTACATTCACAACCTGGGTGCAAGCGTTCACGAGTGCAGGGAAACATTCCTGTTGTACAGACCGTATCAAAATGTTCTGAGCATCTTCCCACAAAATGTCTCTTCTAACAGCCAAGGAGTGTCCACTCCTCTGGCGTGCCCTGCCAAGGAGTCCCAATGCAAACTTGTATACCAGCCGAACAGTTTTTACCATTGATCTTAGATTGCTGTGATTTACAGTTATGGAATTTAAGGGATACATAGACGGACTTAAAACTGTCTTTAGCGTCAGCGAGGTGCCTTCCACCGTTTCGGGTAACGTCGCCGGAGGCGGTGGAGACACCGAACAGTGAGACAATGTGCTCCACAAGAAATCAGGTCCCGTCAGCCAGATAATTTCTCTAAGATCTACCGGGCTTATGGGTCTAGTAGCTATGTCGGCCGGATTTTTATCGGTCGGGACGTAAGTCCATTGGCTAGCAGAAAAGGCTGACAGGATCATTTGAACTCGCCTACTTACATATCGGGAGAACCTCTTGCTCTTGTTTGATAGATAACCCATTACAATTAAACTGTCGGTGTAAAATGTTGTGGCCTCAACGCTCATCTGGAGTTCTTCAAGAACTTCACAATGAGCGCGAGAGGCATCTACAGCTGCACATAATTCTAGTCTCGGTACTGACGTTGCGGAGCGCGGAGATACCTTGGAAGACCCTGTTGCAAAGGATACTTGTACTTTACCGTCCGTATTTACAGACCTGAGATAAATTGCATGCCCTATGGCGTCAATTGACGCGTCACAAAAAACATGAAGAGTTGGCTGTACACACTTGCCAAAACCTAAAGGGCGGTAGCTCCGTGGTACCGCGATTTGAGGGGCCTGTCGTAGTGACTTGATCCAGTCGTCCCACAGCGGTTTGTATTCAACCGGGAGGGGTTTGTCCCAACTTGCCTTCTTTGCTTTTTTGTCCTTATCGTTTGATGATTCCACGTCGTGTTTACTCGACATGACCTTGCGTTGTATTAACTTGCCCCTTAGTACTACTGGGCAAGTTACTCCCAACGAGTCGAAGATAGCATTGACGAAAGACAATACACCTTGTCGGGTGAACGGCTTTTCTTCGAGGTCCGGTTTGATGATGAGAAGATCACGTTTTATGTCCCAGAATACACCGAGGGAACGATGTAAAGGGGTGCGATCTAAGTCGACTATCTCCGTGTCTTCGGCCAACTCGCTCGGAGGGAAGGCCCTCATCACCTCATCTGAACTTGAGACGATCTTGTGAAGGCGTATCTTGTATCGCTCCAAAATGGAGCACGCCCCTGTCAGTATTTGAATGGCTTGCTCGGGCGTTTCTGCAGATGCTAGTCCATCGTCGACGTAGAAGCTGTTCAAGATCAACCTTTGGGCTTTGGGATACATGTGGGCTAAGGGATGTGAAGTCGCGTGCCACATTCCGTAGATGGCGATGGCCGGTGATGGACTGTTTTCAAAAATGTGCACAGTCGCTCGGTGTGGAATTAGACCGCTGAATGGATTGTTGTGAGCAAACTAGTAAAATCGTAGATAGTCTTGATCTTCTTTCGTGAGATGGAAAGCGTGATACATAGCTTCCACATCAGCCATGAAAGCGACAGCATGCATGCGGAACCTCATTAGGACGCCTCTCAGTGCGTTGTTGTAGTTGGGTCCCTGGAGCAATTGATCGTTGATATTTACTCCGTAGTATGTTGGAGAGCTGTCGAAAACGAGGCGAATTTTACCCTTCTTTGCGTTATCTACAGGGAATACAGGCAAATACCATACTTTGCTTGGTTGAGCCGCGTTTATCTCGTTAGGCGGAATGGGTTCCACGTGTCCCTCCGCTAAGTTCTTGCCCATGGCCGGCAAGCACTGAGTTAGCTTGTTGGGTTCCTTGCTGAGTTTGCCTAGGGTATTGCGAGTCCGTTGCAATACAGGTAGACGATTATCTGGGAAAACAGGATGGTCGGGTTTAAATAGTAAGGGCATTTCTAAATGCCCTTTGTCGTTTACCCTTATCGATGTCCTTATTCTATGAGCAAACAATACCTCGTCTGCGGATAAACCAGTCAATTCGTCATCAAGTCGTTCTGTGAACACGTCGTGCCGGTCGCTCATGGGCCAAAGACCCTTGTCCTCGCGAGCTCTGGTAACAAATGGAGAGTTAGATCGTTCTATCTGACAATTTGTTTTAAGCGTGCGATATGATATTGGCTGAGAGACGTGTGAAAGGGTTGAGTCGGACGACGAGCATGGGGTGCCTATGAGGCCCCACCCAAGAGGAGTCTCAATAACGTATGTACGACCCTCACCGTACGCTGTGGGTTTTAAGCAATGCCCTGCATCTCTGCCTAACAACATCAATACCTCTGCTGTCTCATCTAGATCATCGAATTTATCCGCCAGATGGGCCAAATGATGACATGTTCTCACTTCGTCCGGACTCGCTATCTCAGTTTTTGACGTAGGAATGTATGGGTTGGTGAGTAATGGAGGGAGGTTGAAAACCTTTCCATTACGCAGACCCTGAACTGTGAGTCCACTGATTGTCTGGCCTCTAATAGTAGCCTTCTTTCCTTGCGCAGCCGTCTCTATTGAGTACGACTCCGTCGGAGATTTGATGCCAAAATACCTAGCCACTTTAGGACTCGCTAATGACAAATTGCTATGCAAGTTCAGTATGGCATAACACAACAAATGTTTATCCCTAAGAGAAATCTTAACGAGTACAATTAGTGAGCAGCTTCGTTGATGTGCTTGCGCTGTTGTCAAGCAGTTGATTCGTGCGCTGCGTGACTGAAATTGGTTTGTTTTGCTGGCGGCGCGCTGCGTTGGACTGCCGTTGTTCTCTCTTGCTTGAGTCCCTTGTTGTGGGTTGTTTGGAGGGGCACGCGGATTCAGTCTTTGAATCCCGGTGTAGAGCGGTCGCGTGTTCGCCATTGCACCTGTTGTACGTCACGGAAGTTGTGCAGTCTGACCTTTTGTGTTTGCCAAGACAGCGATAACACAGCTTGTGTTGTC
>VCRD01001674.1:68504-88307 GCA_006783055.1 Trinorchestia longiramus | reverse complement strand
ACCCCTGTCCATATCGGGTGTGCAGTGTCTCCCATATGTTTTTGAATGCCGCCATCGGATCGTGTGTTAACGCGTTTGCAGTGTCCTGCACTAGCTTCAAGGGATAGTCGCTCGTGTTTGCAAGGAGGACGTTGAGTGCTTCAAGCGCTGGCAGCTCGTATTGCGTGAGGTGCCGTTGTATGGCTCTTACCCAGTTGTTGAAATGTCGTACGATCCCGTTGAAAGGTGGCGTCACTGACTTGAAAAGTTTTTGTTTCATTACGTATTGGGTGAAGGGGTGGGCCGCTGTCACCAATTTTCCTGCTTTGGGAAAAACTGGGACCGTTGGATCTTGTGGGAATGTCCTCAATTCGCTCCCCATCTTGCGAAGACTGGGGGCTGACGCTTTTACCCTACGCTCCTCTGCTCTGTTATCCGAGAAGACTTGTGGCCCTTCAGGATGCAGGGGTGACTGGTGCCCCACTGCCGCTACGAACTCTGCCGTTCGTCTGTGGGACTCGTGCCAAATGGTCTCTTCGTTCTTGCGGTTTTCGACCTCTGTGTTTTCGTCTTCTCTTGGATGCTCCGGAATATCCTCGAGATCGAGATCCTGGGTGCCAGTGGCAGAAGGGGCCACTGACGTCGTTCCTCCGGATGCTCGCGATGGTAGGGAGAAACCGTCGACCTCTAGGTCTCGCAGTCGTGAATTTAGCACCACGAGCTCGTTCTTGACGATGCAGACACCCTTGTGTCGAGCCTCGTCTGTTTGGCGAGCCGACTCCGTGGCGCCTTGGCTGAGGTATCTGACCGCGAGAGCTCCGCTCGCTTCTGTCAGCTGTTCGAAGCATTGCTTCAAAGCGCGGCCGTGGTCTTGAAGTTTCTGTTTGTCTCCTGCGTCTGGGTTTTCGTAGACGGTAAGGTCTTTTAACCTGGTGTGTAGGGCCTCTACGTTGTACTCGAGTACACGAGGTGGAGGCGATCTTGGCCTAGCACCGCTGTGTGTTGACTCCCGGGTCGACATTATTAGGTAGCTTAAAGCAAGCTTCCCTGTTTGTCGGGCTGAGACCCTAATATCAAAATCACTGAAGGTAGCTTGAAGCGAGCTTGCTTCTGTTACTGGACTACGGATTGTCCAGGATCTTCCTGTACTTGCTCAAAATTAGCGGTCTGTGATATGTAGACCCTAACGTTACTTTGAGGCTTTACAGTGTGGCTTGGTGTTCTGTCACAGAGGGACTGCTGCTGGTCCGCTCTCTCGCTGTGAAGACGCTGCCAAGTCCCCGTCCTCCACCAAATATCACTGGCATCCAACTCCGCCACCAAACCAAAAATATCACTGTCCGGGACTTAAGCGTGCCCCGTAGGATAAATGATGAGGTCGTTGGAAGTTGTCTTTATTGACTTGCAGTGATATTTTTGGTTTGGTGTGGAACTTAACACTGTTTTTTAAAAAACGATGCTGACTATAAGCTACACTGTACTGTAGCTTGATGAAGGGACCAAACAACCGTTATGGCGGCACGCCGCTGCCGTCACAGCGTCTCGGTATTGCCAGCTAACGAGTATCCCTCTGTCCCTTTTTTCTCTAATACAAATTCCAATTTATTTATGATTATTATATATCCTGACCTGTCAGGACAATCTGTTTTAATATCAGGAATAGGAATAGTTTCAATCCAGCGTGAGAAGCGATCAATGATGGTGAGTAAATAGGAATGTCCTCTTGATTGAGGCAACGGACCTACTAGGTCAAGATGTACCGAGTCAAATTTGTGCCCTGAAAATGCACAGGTATGCAGGGCGGCACGTTTGTGTTTAGTGACTTTACTAGCCTGGCAATCATGACAGTGTTGCACGTATGGCTTTACGTCTTTGCGCATGGCTGGCCAGACATAACGTTCCGCGATCAAACGTAGTGTTCGATCTGTGCCTGGGTGAGACAAGACATGATATTTTGCAATTGCTGTCCTGCGAAGTGTGGCAGGCAAGTACATACGTCTAGGATTTGCTGTGTCACAATACACGTCTCCTGTGAGAGATAGTTGAAGGTTATTGGTTTTGTTTACGAGCAATTCCTTAAGTTCAGAGTCCTCTTTTTGAGCGGATATAATTTTCTCTAAGGTAAGCTGTTCATCAACGGGAATCACAGAAATTGAGTTTATTCTAGAAAGGCAATCTGCCACAGTATTTTCCGATCCTTTAATATAACGCAGATCAGTGGTAAACTGGCAAATGAACGCCAAATGCCGTGCTTCTCTAGGAGAATGTCTTTCAGTGGGCATATTAATGGCCGATACCAGGGGTTTGTGATCCGTATAAATCACAAAGTGTCTGGCCTCCAAACCGTAACGAAAATGACGGACAGACATGTAGATAGCCAATAACTCGCGACCGAAGGTGCTGTAACGTTGTTCGGTAGGAGAGAACTTCTGTGAAAAGAAGGAAAGTGGAGAGGTGAGACTACCTACTGTCTGCTGCAAAACTGCACCTACAGCAACATCTGATGCATCTACCACTAAGCTAAATTCCGCACCTGCGGCTGGGTAAGACAACTCCGTCGTCGATGCGAGACGTTCTTTGATACTCTCGAACGCGGTTGAAGCCTCATCATTCCATACAACAATGGTTGATTTTCCCCTACATTTGGGAACTAGCAAGGCCGATAATGGTGCTAAGGTTTGAGCACAGTTCTTTATAAATCTATGATAAAAATTGACAGAGCCTAAAAATCGACGTAGTTGTTTCTGCGTTTCAGGTTTTGAAAATGCGCGTATGGCATCGACTTTACAAGGCAATGGTTTGAGACCAGTTTGAGAAATTTCGTGGCCGAGGTACTTTAAGCTACTTTTCCAAACTCGCACTTAGCTGGTGTCCTGACAGGTCAGGATATATAATAAATATAAATAAATTGGAATTTGTATTAGAAGAAAAAGGGACAGAGGGATAGTC
Organism: Trinorchestia longiramus; assembly: GCA_006783055.1. Lineage (NCBI taxonomy): Eukaryota > Metazoa > Arthropoda > Malacostraca > Amphipoda > Talitridae > Trinorchestia > Trinorchestia longiramus. Next base: position 85,379 of record VCRD01001674.1, on the reverse strand, counting down.
GCTGGCTGGCAATATCGAGACGCTTTAGCCCCAGCGCGCCGCCAGGCGTCGCTTGGTCCTTCCCGCGAATCACCAAAGGAACACGTATTCAATCTCGTTCTCAAAAACAGTGTTAAGTCCACACCAAATCAAAAAATATCACGGCGTTTTGGTCAATAAAGCCAACTTCCAACAACCTCATCATTTATCCTACGGGGCACGCTTAAGTCCCGGACAGTGATATTTTTGGTCAGCTGGCGGAGTTGGATGCCAGTGATATTTGGTGGAGGACGGGGAATTGGCAGCGATAAATAAATGATGAGGTCGTTGGAAGTTGGCTTTATTGACAAAAACGCCGTGATATTTTTTGATTTGGTGTGGACTTAACACTGTTTTTGAGAACGAGATTTAATACGTGTTCCTTTGGTGATTCGCGGGAAGGACCAAGCGACGCCTGGCGGAGCGCTGGGGCTAAAGCGTCTCGATATTGCCAGCCAGCGACTATCCCTCTGTCCCTTTTTCTTCTAATACAAATTCCAATTTATTTATATTTATTATATATCCTGACCTGTCAGGACAGCTGGGTTAATCAGCAGTCCATGAGTGCTGAGTCTTTCAAACAATATTGTTAGATGCTCCTTGTGTTGTTCGGGGGTATTTGAAGCAATTAACACATCGTCAAGATAGGTATAAGTGAAAGCAAGATCGGACAAAATATTGGACATGTGTCTCTGAAATGTCTGAGGAGCATTGCGCAAGCCATATGGCATCGTAACGAATTCGAACAACCCGAAAGGGGTAATTACCACAGTTTTTGCAATTGATAACTCATCCATGGGAATTTCATGGAAAGCATGGGTAAGGTCTATTTTAAAGAAAATGGTTGCGCCATGCAAATTAGCGCTAAAATCGTGCAGGTGAGGAATGGGGAATCTATCAGGCTGGGTTACAGCATTTAACCGTCTATAATCTCCGCAGGGTCTGAAGTTACCATCTGACTTGGGTACCAGCAAAAGTGGAGAAGCCCACAGACTGTTTGAAACTCTGATAGTTCCTGCATCTAACATGGTTTGAAATTCAGCCTTTGCTGCCGCTAACCGGTCAGGTGGCAATCTCCGCACCCTAGAATAGACGGGAGGACCAGTAGTTACTATATGATGCCTAGTCGAGGTGAGATTTTCCTTTCTTATCAAGTGTGGATTGATTAAAGCGGGATATGATACCATTCTACATTTATGATACCATTCTACATTACCTTCTGAAAACCTTAAAATTCACAGGCTAACTGTGATATCCATATGACACTGAGGAATGCTCAAGGTGCTGGAGTCATTTAATATAATATTCTGTCGCCAGTCATAGCTGTTGAATTTATGTGTGATACTGACAAGTATTATTATATGTATTTCATGTGAGCCAGGAGGTTATCTCATCAGTGTGCTTGTGATAGATTAAATGTGTTTATTCCTTCCTGCTCAATAGAGTCCTGGTTGAATAGTAAGACACCAAAAAGCATTCTACATGCAGAGTTATTTGTTCATTTAATTAACTGGTACCTATTCACAGAAAATGCAACATTCAGTGTAGAATGTAGAAAAGTGATTTCTGGTCTATAGCAGCACTATAATGTGTTCAATATAGCTGTAAAAGGCTTTCACACCACCCAACATTGGAAAGAAAAATTCCTTAGACAATTTTTGTCTTCTCAATTCAGTGTGCTCTAAGTGTATGATTTTTCTGCGTAACAGACAGTGCCTGTTGCTAAATACTATTAGTCTTTTCTTTTTCATTTGTGATGCTGAAATGTAGCAGCTATATATGTTTCAAAGCGTTACTCGTGCATTGATGTCAATCATAATAGCTCACTGTATTTTTGGGTAATAAGTTTGCAGTGCAATTCCCTTTTGTGTAGAGGCACTCAGGCATTTTCTAACTGTGATGTATAAGATATTTTTCTGTAACACTGAGGTTGGTAAACCTCAAGTCATTTATACCTGCACCTTCAGTCATATGCTTTCCTTTCTAAAGGAATTATCTTTATGCTAGTACTGTTTCAAAAGGAAATTATACTTCTGTGTACATGTAGCAGCAACTTGTTATTTGAGCTGCAACTGCGAGGTTAATGCCATTACTCTAGTTCAGTGTAGCTGTCAGTGTTTTCAGTCAGCCTCAACGGCCTGTACATATTATGTTTGAACTGTATTCTAGTGTAGGCATATTGAGAAGATAATCATGCGTGCCATTTCGGATGCCAGTATTTTGTCAAATAGTATTTTAATTTTAATTTAAATAATTAGTTCTGTAAACTTAATTTGTGATTTATTCTCAGATCACGGCTTCAATAGACTCAACTTCCAACGACCTCGTCATTTATCCTACAGGACCGGGCACACTAATAGGAATAAACTTCTAATGAAGTGGAAGGGACCATATCCAGTCGTAGAAGGTCACAATTTTGTTGACTACGTAATTAACATGAATAGCCAGCCAAAGCTGTGCAATTCAAATATATTTAAGTTGTACCCTAAACAAACTACCATGAATCAATTTGATGTGATAGACGATTTTTAAGCTGTAGAAGTGCTTCAGTAAGGAGGCTCGAGTTTCCAGGTTGTGCAGACCAGTATTATAGATATCTCCGCGGACCATATTACACTTTTGTGTAATGTGATAACTTTGCCTAATACTTCATATTTTTCTGAAGTAAACATAAGTCTGGATCTATCACGATAACATGAAACTGAAGTAACTGATTTGTTCGCGGGATTTTCAGATGTAATTTCTGGTAAGCTGGGAATGACACGAAGTATTATATAATGCATACAATTGAAGTGACGTCAACCAGGCCAATTAGGAAGAAACTCTAACGTGTTTCCAATCCAAGAAAAATAGACTGGATGTTAGAACCTAGGTGTAATTGAACCATATTGTTCACCCGCAGTCCTCGTGAGAAAGAAAAGTTCAGATTATAGGGTGTGTTTAAATTTCAGAGCTCTAAATGGCATTTCCGTTTTTAATGTAAAGCCGATGCCTACTCTGAAGCAAGACTTGTACAAATTTGTGAGTGCGTAGTTTTAGCATTTTGAAATTTACTTGTATAAAGGTTTCATATTCCGTTGCATCCCGATTCAAAGAAATATACAGCGTTTCCAACACAACACGGGTTATGCGATTTATTAAGTTACTATTTAGATTATCCACCGCTTGGGCCACCTATGTGTTAAAAGGTTAAGAAAAATCTGAAAATCGGAATAACGCTAACCAGGTTTATTTCAGTGAACACAGTCAGTATTTAGGTTTAAGTACAGACACCAACGTTCACATGGTAACAGCAAGGTAACGATTGAGGCCGGAACTATTGTAAGCGCTGTGAAGATAGTTCGTTAACACTGAGGATACTAAACACATTCCGTTACAGGAATATTTAAAACAGCATTGTGCATTTGCGCAAGGTGGGACATTTGAATATTCAACACTATGTGCGTCTAGTAAAACTTGTGTTTAAAGATGCTAAAAACGTTTTCTACTATTTCGATGAAGGGTATGTTTTCTCTACTAATTGGGACGATCATTTAGTTAGCTTGAGGGATGTATTTACTCGCCTTAAACGACATGACTTGGCGGTTGGCCCAAAAAATGCTTCATGGGGTTTCATAGAATATCGTACTTGGGGTTAGAACTTGGCAATGACCAAATCAAACAATTTGGTGACAACATAGAGGCTGTTGTAAAAATGCCATTACCTCGGAAAGAAAAAATTAGTATTTTTCTTGGGAAATGTGTTTTCTTACAAATGTTGCTGCAGCTCTAGAGAATTTAGCAAAAAATCGCTCGTACTTTCAAATTAGTGCTTCTTAATTAGTACTTTTTACATGGTCAAGGTTTCAATGTTCATAATAGTGTGTTCATAACGCAAAAAAACTTTCTCTGCATAAAAGTTTTTTAGTCTTTCTCTGATGTGTCACATCAAGTTTTATTAAACGCAATGATATATACAGTTAACTGTAATAATGATTAATATGAATAGATCATCAGCAAGTCGTATTATGCAGTCGACCAGTAATTTGAAATTACAAATTCAATTTAATTACAATTACAATTTCATGTTTTAACTTTTCGCCCTCATAATTTTTTTGCAGTCGATCAGTAATTAGAAGTAATTAGAAATTACAATTTCAATTTAATTACAATTACAATTTCATGTTTTAACTGATCACTCTCATCATTTATTTTTTTATCGGTCTTTCTCTGATGTGAAACATCCAGTTGTTTTAGACGCGATGATGTTAATTCTAAGGTATGGCTTAAGGAAATATTAGTGTATCACCTACAATGCGTAGAATACCTACTACGTCAGAATTTACAAGAGCGTCACCACTAATTAATCTCTCCAATATTTATTTTTTTAATTTTAAAGCTTTTGTGCCTCCTTTTAGCCCATGTCTTTGAAATAAGATGATATGAGAAAAACACAACTTTCTATCACAACTCCACTCTGACAATCGATGTTTCGTTCCTTTCAATTCATGATGCTTAAATTCCCTTCTCACAAATGGACTTCTCTGATACGTAACTTTTGATATTATTACCATGAAGTTCTCTCAAATATTTTCTCCTTTTTCTTGTATTTAATCACGAAATTTAATTAACCCTTTCGGTACTGACGGCATCTCTGGTAGCCGCAGTCATTTTTCGCCTATTAAGATGCAGAGCAACACGTGTGTCTGTGCAAACGCTGGTAGGGCAGTGCAAGCTACAGTTTGATCAGGACAATGCAGTGACCGTAAAACATCACAAAGCATCTTTTTTTAAATTTGATGTTAAATATGCTGAAAAAGGTTCTGATATTTGCATCATGGTACCGAAAAGGTTAAGCTTAAATTCTATTTTAGGTTCCATTTCAGGGTGTAATAGTAAAATTCATACATCATGGTTAGTATATGTTTTGCTACAATAAGTAAATGTGAAACCTCAAAACTTTGGTCTACTACAGCTCTTATGATATCGAGATTTATATCACTGATAATTTGTGACATGTTCTAGCTTTTTGCTCTCATTGTTTAATTTTTCTCTGATTCATAAGATCCAATTTTACTAAGCGCAATGATGTTTTCTGTTATCTGTGATGATAATTAAATCCCATGAACTGTTTGTATCAACACTAAGTGGTCAACCAGAAAATTAGAAATTACAACTTACAATTTTACTCAGACTCGTATTTTCAAATTCAAGAGCTTTAGTCTCACTACTAGGACCTCAAATTGTAACATTGCACTGTATGTAAATTCTTCTGAAGTTAACGCTTTGTTGCAGAATGAGATGTGCCTTATAATTTATAATTCTAAGTCGTGCCTAAAAAGAATAATCGTTTACATTGCTGTATTTACCTCCTATGGTGGTATTAGGATTTACAGAAACAATGTCACCACTAGCCGTAAGATGATAGCTTTAAGATTTGAAAACCTGATTTCTCGTTCTGTGGATTTATGCTGTACTCTGTGATACATCGGAATAAAGTTTATTTATTTTATTTATTTATTTGTTATCCCCAGGATTGCAGAACCGTCCTCTCCGTTACATGATATGCTCCGGACAAATTTAACAGAGATATCAGGGTGGACTACGGACTCGTTAGATTGCTTCTTAAATTGAAAGAAAAGCTGATAGGAGATCCATTCCTCCAACTTATTAATTCAGGAGAAACTTACGCGGTGCGTATTTACGCTTCAAACGAGGCATTTAGGACCGTACTGCTCCAGTACCATGAAGTTGAGAGAATGCGAGCGTACGTACGCAGCTATCGGAAAGGGATGTTTTGCTATGGTGTGGTCTTTTTCTAAATTCAATACATATCTTTATAGAAAAGAATATATCCTCAAGACTGATCACCAGCCCTAGATTCACTTGAAGGCTATGAAGCTGAATAACGGCCGCTTCATGAGGTGGGCGCTAAGTCTCCAGACCTACAATTTCAAAGTTATGTGTGTATATTGAAGCATCTGAAAATATCGGCGCAGGTCTTCTTAGCAGAGTGAGTGCTGATGAAGCTCCTACTACTTCGTAGTAGTGAGAGTAACAGTAATTAAGATTAAAGTTTCATTGTTGTGTTCCTTTGGTTAAGTTATTTAATATTGCTTCAGCTTAATGTTTAGGATTTAGAATTTGTTTCGAGCATACGTGTTAATGCATAACTATGAGCTAATCCTACACATGTTTGTCTTATCTCTGACTTATACTTGTACTTTAAGAGAAGGCCAATTGTAAGAATATGTTCAAAATCGTAATGTCTGTACTTCTTGTTTCTTGTTCGCTTTAGCAGTAACTGATGTACAGAGATGGAATCCCGTCCTCCAATCACACGTGCATCTGGATTCGAGCCTACAGGTAATGACTCCGGGAGCTATCACTAGGCCGTGCAAGTGTGTCACAATTACTATCTTGCCGTATGAGAACAAAATGCCCGGTGTGGAACCCGTTTGCTATGTGGGTAAGGTAAGGCCCAGGTTCGTTACCGTCGCTGCCAAGGTCTGTTTGTATCTGGCCATAGGCGGCTAGAAGACTGTTCAGCAGCTGCTACGCTAGACACTTAGCGCAAGTCACACCTCCACCACGCTCATCGACACACCTCTACAAGCCACCAATTCAAGTTGCAGCACAAAAGACGGGAATCTAGTTTGAAGCATTACTACTCCCAAGATGTTAATATTAAGAATTTAATACCCAATGTTAATGCGCTCTATACTCTATAGGAAATAAAGTTCATTGATTCATTTATTTGAGAGTGTAGTCAAGAATCCATCTCGCTGAGTGACCCATCTTGATACTACAATCTTGATCAAAAACCAAGGACTACTATAACCAGGACGTGCATCGCCCTGTAGCTGACTACGGTAGCAGAGGCCATTGCATTCTTAGTAACATAACATTTTCTATCGGACAAATTGATCAAAAATTACTTCTTTCAAGCAATAGAAGGGATAATAAGGTTTTACAGTGAATTTTAAATAATTTAAAGCACTGTAATGCTTGGAAATACCAATTTTAACCGGACTTAACATGTATTATTGTATGAGCTTAGTGGCCACTTTATAGAAAGCTGAGTTGCTGCAGTTTTAGACTTTACAAGTTGATTATAGTTAAACCTTTTCCAATGCAAACAACCAAACGTACAAACATTCACGCATATAAACAAACAGACATAGAAGCAAAAGCCTACCAAACTGTAGCGATTAGTCGGCCAACCAGGCCTTCTTGACAGAGGTCTGAAGGACTGCATTCTTCTGCAAGTCTTTCTCTGAGGGGTTGACAGCAAATTTGAGGGGGTGACAGCAAATTAGGTGAGTGTAGTAGTCGTCAGAATACTGCCTTTTTTTTGACTCGTAGAGTTCCTTGACGTCTGCAAATGATGCCGTGTTTCATTGTCAAGACTGTTCTTCTGGCTCTTCTCACTGATCCAGTTGTTGCAGATGCAGTTGTTTAGCAGATGTACTGTGTCAAAAGGGAGAAACCAGACACGCTCGTTGTCAAGAGGATGCTTGGCTGTGGCACTGCAATTACCTAGTGATTAGAATAGAAGTGGCCTTGCAGTCTCGGTTGTTCTCGGCCATGCCACTCAGCAACCCACCAGAAATTGAAACAGTTGGGTAAATCTGTACTTCATCTACCAAGAGAAACACATTCTTCTGTTGCAGTGTCTGGAACTTTGGTGTCTGGAACATTCTGGACTTTGAATTTCCCTCAGCACCTGGCCCTTGTCAATAGATGAAGTGATGTACTGCAGCTTGCGTTTGCATGGCAGCACCAAAAAGTCTCTGAGCTGTTCATAATTACACTCTGGGTATGATTGAAGAGCAAAACAATAATCATTAATGGAAAACTGATTCTGTGATAAAAGTTTCAACTGACGTGTCAAAAATAAAAACTTTTTCTCCTTCTCGGTGTCGACACAGGCTGATGTGTGAGCTTGAGAAAGAGTGACATTTTGGATCGTTTTGTCAAACGGGATGTCATAGTTCATAGCCAAGCGCACAGTTTCGTCGAACTGAGTTTACAATCTCAAACCATTGTTGGAATGATGTCTTAAACAGTGGTACACTAACGCCGTTCTTGAACGCACTGAGCATTAGTGGAGAACACAAAGTGGGCTTGTTTTTGCCAATCACAGACAGGCTGCACTCACTGAAGTTGGCAGTCATGAACAAACACACAAGCCTTTCTTTCGATCTTCAAATAATCAAGTTCTTGTACTGCTTCTGCAGGTTACGTTCAGGTTTGAAAGCATCAAATGAAGTAATCTTATCCTTCTGAAGAAAATACCTCAGTTGTTGGTCTTCCACTTTCGCCGGGCGAGGTGTATGTTTTGGAGATGGCAGACATGAAGCAGGCGCATTGAAAATACTGGGAGGGATTCCAGGCCGCCAAGAACCACCACGCAGTTTGATCAAAGGTGGGTCAGTACCCCAGTGCATCTCACAAATGAAAAACTTGTCTGGATTAACAACAAAGTTTTCACGAGGTGGAAGAACATCAAGCCACTTCTGTCTCTCAGACTGCTCATTCGGCAGGCGAAACACGCGGGGTCTATTCTCCTTATTGTAATTACCCTGACAGTTCACAACCCCACACTTGTTCTGCATTTTTAATACATATAATTAGTAATAAACTTTGTAAACAAACAGTATCCACTTAGAAATACAGCAATGTGCCTAGAAACAAACAACAATGTCCGATTCAAACCGAGTGACAGACTACGACAATGTTCGCACTGTGACAGTTGGTGACTAACTGAAATCGATGAACTGGCCTCCGCTAACGTAGTCCACTATATGACCGTGCACGTCCTGTTTACAGTAGTCCTTGCTACTGAATTAAACAAGTTGCAGATAAGTTCTGCTTAAGAAAAGAAGTTGCTTTATTTTTCCTACAATATTTTAAAATCGTATTCAGCTAACAAAAATATACAACATTCCACATTTTTGCTTTTCAAATTGTATAAGTAAGGTAAATAAAATTCGGCACCGTGTTGGATATTTATTGCACTCACTCTACATGCAAAGCATAATTTTTTATTTTATTTGTACTAATTTCCATGAAAATATACTAAAACTACTCGTTTACTGTTTGAATATATTTTATTCCCAGTTCTTTTTGACGTGTTTTTACGCAATGGAACAATTATTTCGAAACGACCGGAAATTGTTTTCGTGCAACTATTTCGGAACAGATGGAGTGTTATCCTAAAGAAGGCCGCTGAGGAGCAGTATTCTTTAATGGTATTTTTACGAGAATAGATAATTATCATAGGCCCTTTCCCACTCATATCCTCCCTCTCAAACCAAAGCTAAGATAAATAAAGAATAAATAGGATCTTTCCCTAAGATTCTCTGAAAAGCAATCCTCTTCAGCTTACTTCCCTGGAGGGACTCCCACTTTTAAAATAGAATTTCGAAGTTTAGGTGCACATACAAAATACTCAAACTCTCTGTAGAACATCGCTCGCGGAAATATTATCCCTTAAATTGTGCCCTTTTCCAGGAAGACAGCCAGTCTCGTCATGCATCTAGAAAGAAGTTCTACAGTAAAGTTCATTATGTACACAACCCGTTTCAAAGCAGACGTTGTACTTATGTGGAATTGTGGGTCAATCTCATTTAAAGACGTATCTAGGTACAGCTTGATGTTGCTCATTTACTCAACGGCAGTCGTCTCCAATTACCGGACTTGAAGGGGAAGATACTCATCTCTACGAAGTACAATAAAAAACACATATTAGGTCTCCTTTCACTGAACTAAAATTAACTTCAACGGCAATAGAGCATGCATGCGACGAAAACTTGAAAAACCCACGAGAATCAATAACGAGGACACTCGTGTCGAAGTCACTTGGAGGATAAGTCGACAACCTACACAAGTAAAAGTAAGAAAGGGCATCTGCAATTTCTTATCTTCAGATGCTTCACTTTAAGAGATTTCTAATGTCACGAATAAAGAACCAGCAATAAGTACATAGCGGCATGTATCAAGGAGCACAAAGTCACCAGCTTACCATCAACTTTCATCTCCGAGAGTCGAGATGGCAGAAAGCTACAGTAAGTAGGACCGGCCATTGTCATGGAATCGGTGTCCATTGGGCGTTACATTAACCCTTTAGCGACCAAGTGGACTATTCGGTCGCCTTTCACGGTCTTTGGGAGAATTGTTCTAATAATTAAACAGTGAGCAATATGAGGTTGCTACTAGGTTTGAACGCTTCGGCATGTTACAGCGTCGTTCTTTTGGCTGCCTGGCTCTCAGCATGCTTCATTGTATCAGTGTACAGACGGTCTTTGTGAGCTTAAATGTAGAAACTAGAAAAACAAATTGGTCGCTAAAGGGTTAAGGGCTTGTTATCAATAAAATCAACATGAGCTATTTTCACGGTATTGAGCGCTCGTATCAGGTTAAAATAAAAGATAAACATCATCCATAATATGTGTATCCGATCACTTTAATAAAAAAAATTCTAATGGTTGAACCGCTTTTTTACATCGACTCTTGTCAAAGTAAACTGCAATTGAAGTGGCCAATATGGACTGTTAATCAGGTCCCATAAGAAGAAGGAAACATTTGAATGTCATAACAAGAAAGAAATAATGAATTAAATCATTTACTTCATTTCTCCTATCATATAACTTGTATATAGGAAGACATTAGGGAGCGTAATATTACAATAACCATTTCATATCCGAGGTTCGACTACCTTTTCCAAGAACTTAATACAATCACGCTCGTTAAGAGTTAGACTCAGCACAGCTATTCACAACCGGCAGAAATATAACTTAAGCGTGTCAAAACCGCAAAACAAGCGAATAACAAATGAAGAGGTCAATATTTCCGTCACACTAAGGGGACAGAAAGAGAAACAGATATCTACCTAATACAAAAACACAAAGCCAGTGGTGTGATGCACGATGTACAGGTAGTTGGAGAGAAATTATCGGCTCTCCACAGTATACCAACGAAGACAGAAACATCATCAGAACGTCTTTTAGACGAGTTTAAAACATCAAACAGTGCTACCTACATAAGTACCTAATCTAACAAGACACCAACACCAACGCAAGTATTTCCCTAGAAGTACACACGCCCACAAAAATACACTCATTCAATGAATACATTCCTATAAATGTAACGAAACACTTGAAAGAAGATAGCACTGTTAGCCGAAATATTGACGGCATCTCTAGAGAGCATAACTATAAATCAAATATTTAGTTTCTCAGCAAATTGCATGCACAAAAAACTTATATGAATGCGTGTAGAATTAGTGGCCTTGGTCCATGTACTCCTTGCTTATGAGCTTGGCAATCGTGTTCAGCTGGATGAAGGAGGTACCTTCGTAGATAGTGCCTATCTTGCAATCGCGATAGAACTTCTCAACTGGCATGTCTTTAGTGAAGCCAACTCCCCCAAGCAGCTCGATGCTCTTTGACGTCACGCGAGTTGCCACTTCTATAGAAAAAAGTTGCACTAAATGTAGTTACACGCAGAATTACTTACATTTCTATCGTAATTATCGAATCCGCATTTACTCACGAATAATATGAATTACACACACAATGGTCTAGTGAAACAATGACTATCATGACTCAGAAATGTTTCACATCAAAAGCAACATGATTACTAGCAACACAGGAACAAATGAATGAAGCATTTTGATGAACGCTGTTATTTGCAGTTGAGCATCTACGATTTCCATATCCTTTTATTTCCTTTTACTAAGGCAATTGTAAATAGATGCATGGTATGAGAAGAAGTTCGTTAAAACATTGTGCTATTAAGATAGAACATTTCAGAGAGCAGTGGATCATTACTTGGAGAAGGTTGGTGACAAATGAAAATATTAATTTTGTTAAATTTTCCATACCACGGCACTAGCTTTAGAGCCGTTATGGCTATGAACACGGAGACGGGAAAATACTTAGTAGGCTAATCTAAACTCAATCGGGAAAAAGCCCTTTCACGGTCGTTCAGAAGTACTTCAATAAATTTTTATATATATTCCATCAGATGTACTTTAACTCGAAGTTAAAACTTTCAAAACCCCTGTTGAAAAAAGTGCATCGCAGTTCTTTCCATGTGAACGCATAGACAACTCGTGAGCCCATTTTACTTGCGCACCTGTACGTAAGCTTTGATCTGCACGTTCTGCCTCTCTAGTACTGGAATTGACGATGACACCAAAAATGCCCGTATACAAGAGAACCATAATGACCAGAGGTGAGCTGATTCTTGCATCGAATAAATAAGTGAATACAGAGCGTGCCAGAATAATATGCAACTATTTTTTGATTCTCACTCCCATAGTTGTTAATAGAAATTAGCGACATTTGGTACATTATACAGCAATACTAACACATGTTCAAATCTAAAATTGTAAGATGATCTGCGCAATAGTAAACAAACGGCAGCTATTGACTTGAATTCTTGCAAGTTTCAGCGTGCGAACTTTATATGCAAATCATCTACACAGTATAAAATATGGCTAACTGGTGACGGAAATTGATAAAATAGATTATTTTAGGAATATTTAATGTGGAAACGACATTACAAAACAAAAAGCTTCAATGGGGTTCAATAGCCCAATTAATATCGTTTATAATTACCATGTTCTTTAACAACAGAAAAAAGCCGTTCATCCATTGAAGATGTCAAATTTTTTATTTCATCTGATGAAGTTTCTCTGGCAGCAGTTAGAACGGCATTCCAGAGGTCATCCTTTGAGGTGTACTGCCTTCCAGCGGAGTTAATCTTCCGTTTCAGGATGCTCCACAGATTCTCGATGGGGTTTATATCCGGACAACAAGCTGGCCATTGCATGATTTTCCCGTGGCTGGCAAAAACAATCTTCAAATATTCCGTGCTTATTCTTAAATACCATCTCTTTCCGGAATGCCAAATTCTTCATCTTGTCCCCGGGTAAAAGGTGTTCCTTAATGAAGTCAATGTAGAGTTTAGCAGTCATTTTCACTCCATCTGCGACTTTGAAAGGTCCTACCAGTTCATTACCAATGATTACAGCCCAAAACATGACACCCCCACCTCCTTGCTGACGCCTGATCCGGTGGGGACGTAAACCATCCTTGCAATACCATCCTCTCATCGGATCCATCAAGAGTCGCTCGACACTCATCGATGAACAGAACAGTTTGAAAATTTACCTTCATGTGGTTTTTCACCCAATCCATCCTCTTTTTCTTGAGGATATCCTTTAATGGCGGGCGAACCTCAGGCTTTCCACATTTTTCAACCTCCCTCAGAATACGGCATCGAGTGGATTTGGGCACATTAAGAACACTAGCGTTTTCAAACACTTCTTCGCTAGTTTTAAGTGGATTACGGCGGCATTCTCTCGTGATCCTTTTCATGGCTCGATGCGATACAGGTGCTTTCTTACGTTTATATTTGTCAAAACGACCGTTGTTTAATGGTTAATGGTACGATGGTCACGGCCCAATTCTTTTACTATTTCTACCGTAGATATGTTATTACTCAGCTTTTGAAGAATTTTAGACTTCTCACCGTGACTCAAAGCACCTTTACGTCCCATCTTGCATATAAAGTTGGCATGCTGAAACTTGCAAGAATTAAAGTTAATGGCTGCCGTTTGTTTACTCTTGCGCAGATCATCTTACAATTTTAAATCTGAGCATGTGTTAGTATTGCCATATAATGTACCAAGTGTCGTTAATTTCAATTTTTATCTACAACTATGGGAGTGAGAATCAAAAAATAGAGTTGCATATAATTCTGGCACGCACTGTAAACGGCGAGTTCTATCCTCCCCCGAATCATCCCTTTGAGGAAATATTTCCCTTTTTGACACTATTTTAGCCCTATCTGACGGTAACACAATTGCTTCATCAGGATCAGAATCATTCATTCCGGTACAACCACTTTCAGAAAAGATTATAAATAATCTCAGATGACTCCACACTTATGTTGTGAAACAATAGAAGTCGTGACTGACGCTTTAATAGGATAAAACTTACTATGTTCAATTCCTTCAACAAATAAATCCTAAATTATTTCCTCTAAAATAAGAATTTAACAATTTCTGTTTTTTCACGTAAGGGATCATAGAGGTAGAAATGAAACATTTTTTTCACTTTTTCGTGTTATGCACCTGTTCATACATGCATAAGAAGAGTTCTTGTGAAATTAGATGAAAACTGTCAATTATTTGGTCAAAAACAATCAAACTGTTTTGGGCCAGGAGAGACAGTTTTCATTGTTTGCATTCAGAAAATTGTCTTTTGAAGGTCCTCCTTTTCCATCCCACAAGTTTCTGATGCTGGTGGACGAACAGGAAATGCTTCTGTGCTGCTGACGGCACAGACTCCAGGTAGCGTTTGCGATCATATTGAGAACTTCTTTGTATTTTAAGGGCGATGTCTCACTCGTCGGCATCGTTGACTACTTGAAGGCCAAGTGCCTGTTGACGAGCGTCTTTGAACCAGTCGTCCTCCTCTCACAATGGCTTTTTTTTTTGCCAGGAAGCCTTCGTCAGAGTCGATTTTCTGAAAGAAGAACCATGTTTTCGAAGTGAAGTACGACAGGGAGGTAGACATCGTGATCTTTTTCCCCTTATATCGCTTTAGTTCCTTCTTCGAGGTGGGCTTGCCCAATGCCTTGAACATCTGCTTCTCCTCTACATCAATCCTCGAGTCCGAGAAGGTCAATCCCGTGTTCTTTTCAGAAATGCAGCACATGTGGTGTCGCCAGATTTGTTCTTCTGCCTTATCCACGGTTTAGCCAGGTTATGTCTTGAGGATCTCAAAGAAAAGCCCGTAGGTCAACGGAACTTTCACAGAAATCAGTGCCTCGTTACATTGGTTGAAGTACAGAGAATAAGGCCACTCATTCTACACTGGTCTTCTTTCGACCAGTCAGCGACAGCTGAGATGTCAGCATCTGAAGCTCGAGGCAGTACATAGCCTTGGCCATCTACTGGGACAGATGACAGCTCAAGGACGCGAAATGGCAGAATGGTTTGGCTGGGCCTTCACCATCGTGAAAGAGGTAGAAGAAACGAAAATTTTATTAGCCCTCCATGAGATGATATTTCGACATCAAGGCCTCTTTCAGGGAGGCCAACGCATCGTCCTTCAGCTCGCTGGCAGTGTCATTGGTAGCGAAGAACTCTTCGAGATCCTCCCGATCTTCAACCGTATCTCAGCTAAAAATCCACGAAGGACCTTTGATCACGTAGTCATTTGAAGATTTCAATGTCAGGGCCAGAAAAAAAGCCAAGGCTGGCTCTTCCAAAAATTTGAACTTGAAGCAATTATCCAAGTAACAAAATGCTATACAGGTTTCAACACGTTGCCACACTGTTATACAAGTTGTTTTGGGAATCGTAGTTAAAGTGTTATTATCAAATAAATCTGATCCCAGTATTTTATAAGCTACCCATAATCTTATGTCTAAACCACCTCTGAACAACCACGTAAGTCCTTTTCCTTTATAAACGCTATGTTGACTAGCGTGTTTCCCAATTTTATGGTTCGATGTCTCGACTAGTGACGGACCAAAAAATTGTTTACCGGTAACAATGCAACTTATTTTGAACATTAGAATCTTTAAAAAAAATGGTCAAAATATACATTTCACTTTATGAAATTTTTTACGAGCAATTTTTGACTCTAACGCATCTTTCAAGCTACAGATGGGCATAACATCTATCATTTCATAAGCGGATTGAAATTCAGCTCAGTTTACTTTTTGTCTTCAATAAATTTATTGGGCATACTCAAAAACTAATCTAATTATAGTATGGCGGACGATACGAAGAAATTATTGTACAAACATTCTTTCCTTCACCCTATCAAAATGTTTTAAGAACTGCTGTTCTCACCATCCTCCTCCAAATCATGCTTCCACGTTGCAAAACTACTGTTGAGATATCTGCAAGTTACACTTAGTTTAAAGTGCTTTGAGTAAAATAAAAAACAATTTTACCTATGACAAAAAACAATAGTTTTGAAATGATTTTTTCACACAAAATTATAACTAATTTCCACTTTCCCCTTCGAAAATAACGAAAACTTGATGATCCACGAAATTTATAGATAATACGTCAGTAGCGAACTTATAGCGATTATTATTAAGATGGAATGTCGAGACCTTTCAATCGATGACAATGGAAATCATACGTTTTATTTGAAAACTTTTAAGGTTTACCTCTTAGCCTTCAGTAGTTGAACCTACGAGCATCGCCTGGGAGCTAAGAGTTCTTAGATTAAGAATCAGAAGAAAGTTCTACATCGCAAACCAGAGTTCCATCAGACTACAATATTACACTGCTTTAGCACGAATTGCTTGGTAAACATATCTTATTCTCTAGCAAACAAGAGCTCTATGATTTAACTTCATATAGCAACAAACCTAGATCCATCAACAAATACAAACAAATCTAAAAAAGTTCAAATGAATTTTCAACCTCAAAACAAAAGATGATAATAAGGCAGCTGGCTCATATGTGAGAGCGTCTGCCTATGCTTCGTATATGAGAAAGACTACCTGAAAGTTAACAACTCGAGAGCTGGGACATACGCGAGTGTAACCTTTTTCTCGCCCTCTCTCCGTGCTCAATTTAGTTTCTGAGTAAATTACTCCCTTGTACGTCAGGAAATAATTATAAAAATTATGTCCGTTCCTCTTTTCGTGCTAGTGTACTCAAGCAATGCTTGCCCGAAAATTTTTCGAACACCATTTCCTCCCTAATAACCTCACCTTTCAAAAACCCACTACACCGACGTCTCTACTTCCCTTAACTGAAGATACTGGTTGGCAACGTACAAAGCCTCCTACCAAAAATGTCGCAACTTCAAGCCATTGCGTCAACGTTATCACACG